>OY787671.1:41830146-42009100 GCA_963678985.1 Spisula subtruncata
CTTATTGTGGCTTTAACAAAAGTCAGGATTTTTGGAATCAATTAATCACAATGTTATTCATAATCATATTTTATCCAAAATAACTGCAATTGGTTTGTAATAGTGTAGTATAATATATAGTAAGAAATTGATAACTTAAAGCTTTTGTTGAAGATACCATGTTTTGGGGTAAAACTTTACAAACTATAAACTGAATTGATGATTTCTGGAATCGGTTTAAACATAACACCACATACTGTTCTAGTTGATAATTAAACAATACGAATAGGCACATGTTGTCATTCTGCACAAACATTAATAATATATTCTGAAAAGTTGCTCATTGCGTGATAATTTTGGAGTAAAACATTACAAAATATAAACATATTAAGTTAAGTGATTTTGAATCAGAAGACCACATAATTATTAATCATGGCATTTAATAATAACTTACTGCGTTAGGTAGGTGGTAACAATTTGCTTAAAAAAAAACAACATATAATTTAATTTCAATACAAAGCCTGTAATATGTACATACTGATTGGCATTTACAGCATCCGAACTTTAGTGACAGATAGTCGAGACAATACGACTTTTGGGTGTTAAACTAAGTCAGATATAAACAAAAAAATGAGGAATTTTGGAATCGACAGACCACATAACTATTAATTATTATGGGTGATTAATAGGAATGTTATGAGTTAGCAGTCTCTTGAAGTACATTTTTGAATAACATATCAAAACATCAAATATCTTCATTTCATAGAAATGTAGTATTGAAAAGTCAATATTTTGATGTTAATCCTAACGTAATATATTTTTGGAACTGTGCTGCCATTAATGATGTTATGACATAAATATCAATAATTTCGGAATCAATTTGCCATCATATATCATCGTATGCCGGAATTGGTTTATATAAGTAAAACATTTTGAAAAATCCAGACAATGAAGATGAAGTTTAACATAAACACGACACTAAAAATTGCAAGCAAGACAGAGGCCTACACGTTTGAATCTACGACCCTTTGTATTATTGCGGTATCCATAGCAACCACATACTTTGTTAAAATAAATTTATTTTCAGATGTTCATTCTCTTCTTATTGTCACTTATCTACATACCAGGTTTAATAAATCAAGCTTGGAAACTGTATGAGTAATTTAAGGGTCTGGTATTTTTTTACATATTTTTACTATTTCGGTCTCCATAGCAACCACAATTTCAGACACAATAAAATTAGACTTGCATAATTCTCTTTATTGCGCCTTATCCACATATCAAATTTGCTAAACATAACTTGAAAGATGTTTTAGTTATGTCAGGATCCAGATTTTTGACGAACTAACTGACTAACGAACTAACTGACCTACGGAGGGCAAACCGATTGGCCCCGTTTGAAAACCGGTCGGGGACCTATTTAACATACATACCCTCAAATAAAATAACATCTGTATTCAGTATTACTGTTCTGCTCCAAACATAGACTGCATTTATTTAATACAAAGCCCATATATGCATTTGTAACACTTTCCTTATCATAAGTAGTAAACCAGAGAATTTTGCAAATTTTAGTAATTGAATAAATGGTTGCTATGGCAACAAAAAATAAGATAAAGACATATTTATACACACACACACATGTTACTCCTCACAAATGTGTATCATTATTCAAATGATAAATTCAATCCGAGCAGATTAACAGCAGTGTGAAAATGCCACTTAAACACCAATCGGTAACAAAATATGTCTGTGTTGAGATACCCGTTTTTTGCCAAAAATGTTCATGTCATTGGTTCCTTTAAAAGGTCATAAAATTGTTAATATTTGAAATTTTGACTATTTTTTTTCTTTTTTGTACACAGAAAAGATAGATTCTTCGGAAAATGCAAAAAAATGAAAATCGAAAATTTTTCATTAAGGGCCCTTTTCTCAGATCGCGGCTCATTTATATTTGAAGTACCTTAATATATAGTACATGTACTTTAGCATATCCATTGAGCAAGAAAGCACATTCAATGGGACATAATGATATAAAACAAATTGTTTAGTTATAAGTTGTATCTACTGTTTAATCACACATGGTACTTGATAATTATTTATCATATTAGGGTACATGTATATCCCATTATGTTCTTGCTAAGTTCAGTGATTTTCACTCTACAGCAGTTACAAACTATGATAAATGCGTCCAATATGGGTCCCATTTGTTGCAGTATTTGCATAGTTCTGAATGTTCTTTACCACCACCCACTCACACCCATCCCCTTTCAGCATTGACCTTTACAAACAATATAAGTCAACTATAAACAGTATCTTTTCTATTCTGCTTGAATCTGTCCTAGGGTTTGACAATGTTCCACAAAATAGTATGCTTCTAAAGAAGCACTATGATATCAGAAACAAGACTCTTATCAGGATCCAGTCATGACTAATGGTCAACGTATGGAGCATAGTCGAACAATGCAAATCTGAAATGCCTGAGTGTCACATGGGTCTGTTTACGCCCACAACTATTTCTTGTCTACATAAACGTTATCTTCCAAACTGTTGCCGATGACAGTATAATATACATCCATAGCCACGACGACACCAATCTCCTCCAGGGAGACCTTACATAGTTACACTCTTGGCGATCCTGATACAGTAGATGGAAAATGAGCTTCTTTCCAACAAAATGTGTATAATTACATCTATGAGAGCCAAGCTTGATGAAACCAGATTGTTACTAAATGTGAGGCAATCAAGTGTCTAGGATTGACACTAGCATTCAAATAAAGTGAGCTTGGGCACTTATGTTTGCGACATTGCTAACAATGGCAACCAAATTGCGGGATATAATTCCCTGGTCGGAAGGTACTAAAGTGAAAATCAGAATTCTAGACAGTTGTTTACAAAACAGTAGCCATACCCATAACAGAGCATTCAGATGCTACCCAGAACAATATCCGAGACCTTAAACAAATGCAAACGCACGCAGCAACTTTTATCACTAACGACTATTCGACGAAAACCCCTGTATACGCCACGACGATACTAGAGGACACTCAGAGGGCATTTCTGGAGAGTCGTCGAAGACAAGCCAGGTAACAGATCCTTTTTGACATTAACTAAAGGCTTGTTTACATTCAGTCAATCTAGCTTCTGAAATCGGAAGATTCACACAATAGAAATGTAATCGGGAGCGCCCCCATAACATGATCATAGGAGTAGGAACCTCATTCATCCCTTGACCAGCTGAAGGCTTGAACAAGATTGTGACGAAGGTTGCTATACTGAACACACTACTCAAAGCCTGATTCATTTTGCAACATCATCTACTGAATATGATTTTAATCTGAAACTGATTTCTGTCTGACATTTGTGTACATGTTTCACTGAGCTTTACACAGTCCATTTAATTCTGAGGACTCTCTTATATTGATCTTTATCTAGAAAACGAAGAAGGGTTTTAGGTTAGAACCGATCTAAATCCCATTGCTTAGAAGGCATTGTTAGTCAGTCACTTCATTTTTGTAACAGGTGAAGGAGTTAACCATGAGCTTTGTCCTAACTAATCCATTGCAAGATCATCTATCATCAGGGGAAATTGCTCTTTTCCGATGCAAAAAATATTTGGTTTTCAAATAGCAGTGGCTCCTCACTGGCTTCGCTCTTTCTGTTGGTTTCACATTCGCTCTGCTTGTTGGTTCCTGCATATGAGGAACGGGGGACATAAACAACTATGCAAATACTGCAGAGCGGAAGCGTATCATTATTATTGTGAGCTACGATAGAATGACAGTCACTGATCAAAATGGAGGAAAATCTACAAATTACTATATCATTATTAAAAGTGATCATAACTTTTCACAGAACAATAAGTGTTATATTGTTAGTCCCATTGGAAGTGTCTTCTTGAGACCTTTCCAATGATATGCTCATCTACCGTATTTCAATTTACTTCAAATATAATTATATTTAAGGAAAATTGGTAAAAAAGCCATTTTTTGGCAAATTTCAAAGGACCATAACTCTTTATAAACATATTTAATCTTGTGAATTCTTTTACAGCATTGTTCCTCTGATCATTCCATTCAAAATGATATGTAACATCGCATAGTTTGTACAAGTTTGAAAAAATATGAAATAATCCGAAAGTGGATCTAAGACCCTCGTGGGTCAAAAGTTCGAGTCGGAAGGGCAAGGTGTTCCCATTGACCAATTTAGCTGAAATTTTGTATACATGCATTGTTTGAGGAGGGTCACAGTTGGGCAAAAAAGGTTTTTGATCGGAGAAAATTTTCAAAAAATGAAACACCCTAAGCCATATGTCCCAAAAGGGATAAAGTGAATCGGTAGAAAGGTACAAGGCGGTTAACACAAAGAAACAACAAATTATACTTTCATAATAAGTATCAATTTATTATCAACTATTGTATAGTATTGTATTTTACAATGTTAGGTTGGTTGATGTCATACCTAGTATACATCAGTATTAATGTAAGTAAATGTCTAGAAATACTACACAGAGGGCAAATAACGCTAATGGTTTTGACAGTTTCATATTTATTTAGTAGAAGGCTACCAAGATTTATGTCTTTGTCTGATAATTGATTTCAATGCAAAATGCTCTGCCCCGTAATTTGCACCAATAGTGAGAATATGATTATGCAATAAATTAGAAAATGCACAGAAATAGCTGTCAAAGCGAGTATGCGTCCAAACAACAAAATCTACATGTCCATAAAATCTGTAATTCCACAAAATCAACAATTTAACAACAATCAACAGCATAAAAAATTGTGTGTTTCCATTTTCCAAGAGTACTCAGTACCATATATTGTATGATATTGTGACTTTGCGGACCAATGCAAAATATTTGCAGGGGTTGTAATATCTTACTGGTTTTTTTTTCATGATAAAAAAAATTATTTTTTCCGATTTTCCTACCCCATTTTATTTGGTCATGGTACCAAAAATAAACAAATTTTGGTTTATAAGTATTACTAAGATGTATCTAAAAAATAATCTTACGCTATAAAAACATTTAAGATTGCTGGAAACAAACATGTTTTTTATGTCTTATAGTATTCAAATTTATAACATCACAAATTCCAAGGCTTTACTGAATTCCCCAAAATTCACGGGGTAACTTATCCACAAAGTTAAAAGGAATCTAAATATCACTTTCAGTCCATTAACATCATATTACAGGGGTTTCTGATAAGGCATAATGCCAAATCCTGAAAATAGGGTGCATGTCTATTCCAGAGCGATAACTCTGAATTGTGCAGTACACAACCTTACTCCAAAAATATCTCTTAAACATTGTTCTTTCGTTAAAACTCTGAAAATCATATTTCAAATGTCCATAATTTTGTCTATACTTTGGATATTTTTATAAAAAAACTTTGATTTTCAGCAAAACAGCTCATTCTTTCTCTTTCCAGTACAGCAAAACCAAATAACCAGGCACCAACCTCCCTTAACATCTCAAGAAGAAATCTCAACTCAAATTGAGATTTTCATAAAATCAGAGTCAGAATTATAGATAAATCTGAAGTTCCAGCTATTATATAAATGACATTTAACAGTAATAAACAAAGAATACCATTTCTTTTCAGCAATGCTAATTTTGAGTCCAGCCTTGTATGGAAATAAACATTAAGATTCATGCCAAATATTGAGATGAGATCTTGCTCAGATTGAGATATTTAGGGAGATTGGGGCCAGATTATTACAGTTTTTTTTCTGAATTTTATTTATAATTTATACAAAATCTACCCCAGACAAGCGTACAGTTTCTTGTATAACAGATCACTCAAACCAAAATAAAAACAGAATAAATATATAAAGCTGCCAGGATGATATATGTCTACAAGGGTAACTCAAACGTCACACCAACTGAGGCTTCCTTCGCCAATGATACAATGCCCGCCAACTTTACAGCCTGAAAAAATAAAATAATTAAATGTAAAGTTTTATTGAAATATATGAAGTTTAATTGAAACTTTACACAAATAAACATAGTTAAATGTAGCCTATGATTGTGACATAGTAGTCTTCCTAATGAAGCAAATGTGGATTTCAGGAATTGTAGGATCCCTTAATCCTCATCGTAAGATCAAAATTTTCAAATGTTGCTGATTAACCTTACAAGTTTTCCAGGACTACTTTGAAAACAGTATAAAGTTTTCACAAGCAACCAGAAACTTCTACACATGTGGAGGAAAATCGAAACTGCTGTCATATTTTCATTGAAGGTTATGACCTACAGCAACAGGTATTAAAGCCGGATAGCCAACTAAATTACAAATCAAGCACACAGTACCATGGTCGCTGCTACAGCATATAATGTATCAAAGAACTCACCATTTTAGCTGCCTGGTCTAAATCATCTGAAGCAAACATTCTGAGTGGACTGGCAGCTAGAATAGCTTTAGCATCGTCTACACATGTACCTGAAATAGTATGACCAGTATAGACATACCAGTGATTTTTCTTGAAAAAAATTAAAATGCTTCTGCCTATAAACCCTTTGGAAAAATTTAGCATGAAATTTGCAAAATTGAGAATCATTAAAAAGATGGTAATGAGTATGAGTTTGTTCTTATTACACTTTTAGAGAAAATCCTTTTTTTTTAGGGAAAAATGGGGAAAGAGCCTTTGAAAGGCTAGAAAACTAGCTAAGAAAAACACTGCATACAGTTAACAAGACATGGAAATTCCATGAAAATAACAAGACTTGTACAGTGTAGGGGACATATGCCACTGAAGTGTGATGTTGAGAGTGAACACAAGTAATTTAAGTTACTAAAATGTCTAAGTTAAACAAGACATTGTTCAGTATACACTTATGCCCCAGTGAAAGTCTTGTCCCTATACATTAGCTAAGCCAATCAGGGGCAACAATTACATTGGATAGTCTTACATAGCTTTGACAAAGTAAAGAGTTAATGATGGTAAACATGTATGATAATTTTGAAATAAATATAATACTCATAATATTATAAGTGGGCACACTTAAGCTTTAATCTTTTCCCACCAAATATATCACTGGCTTTGAATAAGTAGGTTGTAAGTGTGACTTCCAACCTTGTAAGGCCCATACATATTTGAAATCTGCAACACAAGGTGCTTCTTAAGAGCATATTTTCATGAAAATCGGAACTTGCCATGTTAACCTAATAGAAATTGAAAAGGCTAGCTTTCTATCAGACAGATGTGTTCTTGGTTTTTTAAACTGTGTACTAACAATCTTCTTATTCTAAGACATTTATTAATTTAGTTTATCACATGAATCACGATGTGGGAGTGTAATAAAGCCCATTACATAAAAACGATATTACAATACTGAATAATTAATCATAATTATGCAAATGAGGGGGGCTAATCACTATTTTGATGTATTCATACGCGCTGTAAAAAAAATAAACAAATATGGCCGACCGTGATTTTATCGTCAGCGGTACAGGTCAGATCGATAAACAAGGCGAATCTGAAAATCTCAACAAGAATTTACAAAGGCAATTCACTTCAAATATAATAAATAAACACAAACCTACATTTATTTATTGAAGATAGCATAGGCTAACACTTCCTGCAAAATTTAATGCATTTTGAGTTTCAAAATCGCATCTCTTAAAAAATTCATCAATCTCAGTCCGGAAATTCGAAGTAGTGATGACGTCAAAACATAAACATGACGTCACAATGTACGTGACGTTTCCCGTTTTTTAGTACGAGTATGTTCCCCTTACCAAACTAATTTCAAGACTGGATAGGGCCTACTAAAAAGGTCCATGACGTTATTACCGTTCAAATATACCCGTCTCGGCTCATCTTTGTTTTCAACATTGAATTAAATGTAATTGTAATACAGTCACTATGTTGCACTATGTTTAAATGCTCATTTATTCTTAACCGCATTACTCACCTCAATTTTATACTCTCTAATGTGAAGCGGGTCTACTGTTTTTAGTTTTTTTTTAATTTAAATGGCTTATTTTGTTTATGTGATAAAAAGAATCTTACATTCGTGTCTTTCAATAATTAAATTTATCAAACTTGTTGGATAAAAATAATAAAATACTCGGCAAAGCCTCGTATTTTATCACTTTTATCCAACTTGTTTAATAAATTCAATATGAAAAGCCACTCATGTAAGATCCTCTATATACCTACCTTGAAGACGTACAACAATTGGTATTTTAAGATCTAATGTCTCCCCAGCTTGTACAATTCCTTGTGCTATAACATCACACCTCATGATTCCTCCAAATATATTCACTAATATAGAATGTACCTACAAACAAACAAGTCAAATATTAACTAGAGCTGTCGCCATTCAGCAGACTCCCTGCAGACAAAGGACCATAATTCTGGCAAAAATCATTTCAGTCCAAATTCCAGCCTTCATGCACATCTACATGGCAAGGTTGTTCATGTGTGAAAGTTTGAAGTAAATCCTTCAAAAAGTGTAGGAGGAGTTGCGTACGAAAGAATGCGTCTCAGGACAAAGACAGATGGACGGACAGACAGGCCGCAAAACAGTATACCTCCCCAGGGCTCGACAAATCCACTCGTCCGCTCGTAATTACGAGTAGAAATTCACATCGGACGAGTCAACATCCAGCAACGCTCGTCCTACAGGACGAGTGCAATTTCTGGCAGAAAACAATCAAGTTTCAATAATTAATCGCGCATTAAACAACATAATTCGATAAAAAACCCATCTCGTATTCGATACAAACGCCAGATCATCTGTCAGTCAAAAACGAAAGTTGGAAGAATCAAAACATGAGTGCGCTGTGACGTCACGGGAATTCCCCGGTTATGCTTGATTAATGAATGACACTGTTCTTAGTTTAATCGATCGAAACATAATTTTTAGCGTTAAAGCGACGATTTCGGTTCATCACAGTGCGCAAAATGAATATTATGTATGAATGTATAGACTAACAAACACACTCCTTCCATCGGTTTGCGTAATTAAGGACAAAATTTGATGCCAACATAGTGGTCATCACGTGGAGAATAAAGTTCGTATAGACACAGTGTATTTACTAATCAAGCTGATCAAAAGTTGTCTGCTTCAGAATGGAGAAAGAGCGGAAATGCGGAACACATTTATATTTTCATAATTTTATTGACAGTTGGAGACGAGAATCGACATCGTTAAAAAATAGATTTCCAGATTTTTCTTTGACTTTTTCTTTGACTGAAAAATACGGGCGAGTTGATTTTGCTGCTGGACGAGTGGTTTTTTGGCACCGCTCGTCCATTAGGACGAGTGGCTTTTGAAAAATTTGTCGAGCCCTGCTCCCTCTCGTTGTGCAGAAGCCTAGTAACTAGTATAAAATGTATCTAGGAACAAGTAAAATATATTCATTCAATTTATCCTTTAGAGAAGATTGAATTCACCATAACTTTGTCATTTCTTGAGATGTCTTCATTGTAAGGATGGCAACGAATACCAAAATTGGTATCCGGATATTCAGAACGGTATCCAAACAAATATCCGGATATCCGTATAAAATTGGGGTTGAATAAAGCTAATGCTATGTTACAATGTAACGTAACTTAGCGACCAACATCGTCTTTGAGTACCAGAAAGACTAACATTTCATGTCTCAATGCGGGATTTCAGCTAGTTTCTTGTTGTGCGCGAGTGTGTGATGATTGATATAAGCAAACGTACGCAACTCCATTTGCACTATTTTTACCTTCGTTTAGGTAAACTGCTACAACATGATCTCCCATTTTGATTTTATTTTCATGTTTTCCTCATTAAGCAAAAATAAACAAACAAGAGGGCCATGATGGCCCTATATCGCTCACCTGATTATAAACCCTGCACAATTTTCACCCAAAGGAATAGTTTGAACATCTTGGTAGAAAACCACAAGATGATGCTACATACCAATAATCAAAATTCTAGGCAGTGTAGTTTTAGGCAAGAAGATATTAATATGTTTTCCCTATATATAAGTCTATGTAAAACGGTGACCCCCGAGTAGGGCCAATTTTGACCCCAGGGGCATAATTTGAAAAATCTTGGTAGAGGACCACTAGATGATGCTACATACCAAATATCAAAGCTCTATGCAGTGTAGTTTTAGACAAGAAGATTTTTATATGTTTTCCCTATATAAGTCTATGTAAAACGGTGACCCCCGGGGTTGGGCCAATTTTGACCCCAGGGGCATGATTTGCACAATCTTGGTAGGGGACCACTAGATGATGCTACATACCAAATATCAAAGCTCTTAGGCATTTTAGTTATAGACAAGAAGATTTTTATATGTTTTCCCTATATAAGTCTAGGTAAAATGGTGACCCCCAGGGTGGGGCCAATTTTGCTCTAGCTGAGTCTATATACCAAATATGAAAGCTCTGGGCCAAGCAATTTCGGAGAAGAAGATTTTTTAAGGTTTTCTCTATATAACTCTATGTAAAACTAAGGGCCCCCGGGGCGGGGCCAATTTTGACCCTGGGGGCATAATTTGAACAATCTTTGTAGAGGACCTTTAGCTGAGTCTACGTACCAAATATGAAAGCCCTGGGCCAAGCGTTTTCGGAGAAGAAGATTTTTTAAGGTTTCCCCTATATAACTCTATTTAAAACTAAGGGCCCCCGGGACAGGGCCAATTTTGACTCCAGGGACATAATTTGAACAATCTTTGTAGAGGACCTCTAGCTGAGTCAACATACCAAATATGAAAGCCCTGGGCCAAGCGGTTTTGGAGAAAATGATTTTTTAAGGTTTCCCCTATATAACTCTATGCAAAACTAAGGGCCCCTGGGGCGGGGCCAATTTTGACCCCAGGGACATTATTTGAACAATCTTTGCAGAGGACCCCAAGGTGGTGCTACATACCAAATATGAAAGCTCTAGGCCTTACGGTTTCAGAGAAGAAGATTTTTAAAGTTTCCTTTGTGAAAATCTATTTTTAGCCTGTGTGACCTAGTTATGCGACAGACCGGAAATTTTTTAACAACTTTGAAAGAGGACCACCCAAGGATCATTCCTGTGAAATTTGGTTAAATTCCATCAATTGGTTTAGGAGAAGAAGTCATTTAAAGGAATTGTTGACGGACGCCGGACGGACAACGACCGACGCCGGACAGCCACCTATCCTAAAAGCTCACCAGTGAGCACTTTGTGCTCAGGTGAGCTAAAAACTGATATGTATATTAGTACCCAGTGTGAACACTGTGACATTTGTTGATTAGGAGCTCAATATATCTATACGTGATACTAACAACTTGTTAAAATCAGGGAGTGTTACTTAATATAAATATAGAATCTACTGTCAGTCAAAAAACAGAAAATGAATTAACCTAACTGGGAACTGATGACGCAATCATGAATCTAACGCAGACCCGTGTCAAAGAAGTAAACAAACCCCACAATTAACAATGTGTCACCACAGAATAAAATTGACCAATTAACCTCTGTGTTGACACCGACAACAAATGTATTCTATTGTTATAGGTGTTAATTGATGATTTCCCTCGTAAGGCTTTGACATTACATGATTTTTTTTCAATTTTTTAACGAATATTTGGATACCAATTTACTATCCGGATAATCGAAACTCGATGCAATATCCGGATATTCGTTGCCATCCTTACTTCATTGTATAACTTTTTGGTCAGAAGCCATTGCTCTTGCAGGAATTATAAATTGGGAATACCTGATAAATCAGGAAAATTGACACTTAATAATCCAGATTTGTAGGATCCCTTGATATTGCACTTACTTTAGGATCAGATGTGATCAATCTGAAGGCTTCTGTAACTTGTTTAGACGTGGCACCACCACCGACGTCAAGAAAGTTAGCTGGTTCACCACCGTGTAACTTGATAATGTCCATAGTTGCCATAGCCAAACCAGCACCATTCACTGTTTATAGAGGAAACATGTATTAAACATATCGTTCAAATAGGCCAATTATTATATTGCAATCAGACACACCTCTCAAATCGACCAATCATAAAACGGCATTTAGACACACCTTTCAAATTGACCAATCTGATTATCATAACACTGCGTTTTGACACACGTCTCAAATTGACCAATCATGTGACAGTGACTGTATTTAGACACACCCTTCAAATAGGCCAATTATAAAGTTGCATTTAGACGGATATCTCAAATTGACCAATCTTAAATTGTCAACAATATTTACAAAACAATAAATCCTGACATTGAAGTTGTAGAACTTAATTAACCATTGATCTAAGGATGTATGAATACTGTATGTCCCATCACTCGCTCAACAGCAGTGAATAAAAGTTAAATTCTCTGTGAAAAGGGAAGGGGTGACCGTGTTAAACAAGTAAAATTACCGAGACATCCGATGCTACCATCTAATCCGATGTAATTCAGATCACATTTGGCAGCTATCTGTTCCCTTGAGTCCTCCTGTGACCAGTCACGCATTGTGAATATATCTGGTTGTCTGTAGGCAGCGTTATCATCAAAGTTCAACTTACAATCCATACAGTATACTGCAACACAACAACAACTCATTATTAACAACAGTATTAGTTAACAATAAAATACTGTTATCAAACATATTTCCAAGTCCAAATTTTGTGGTTTTTGTTATTTTATTGTTTTTATAGGGTAGGTGCTTTATAACAGCCACTTCTAAATTAGGAAAAAAAGGCCATTTCCAATAGACGCAAATGCCATGGTGGACTTGAGGGCCATAATTCAGTTTTACATGGTGTTGACAATACAAGGTGCTTACGATGGTAAGCAAGTATGCCAAACAAGTGTTCTACTTTTGAAAGCAATGCTTTGATGATCTTCAAAAATATTTGTGCTTCTAAAACTTGAAAAGTTTGATTTACATTTTTAATGGTACAGACAAACAAACATACAGGACAATCACCAAATATCACTTGCATCAGGAGGACAAAAGAACAGGCAGACTAATGGACGGACTGACTTGGTGGACAGATGCAAATCTATATGCCTTCCTAAAATATTCATTCGGGCCCAAAAAAAAACATATACTAAAAATTGAACATAGTTATAAGTATACCATTTCCATTGTTGTCTTCAGCCATTGGGTTAATCTCTAACATTGTAGCATCGTACTTGAGGAATACATTATTATACAAGTTGATAAATGTGTCTGCAGCCTGAAATGAATAAATTATCACATTATTAATAAAATAAAGTTATGTTACCAGTCTTTGATAGCAACTTACACCCTTTCACTTTTAGCATTCCCTGACCATTCGGCTACCTAAGAAAAACTGGGATGGAATCTCCCTGGGCTATTACTTTCATGGTGAGTGTGCAGCCAACAGTTCCCAGTAATATCAAACATGTACAGACACCGCCCATACATACCAATAGACACAATCCGGAATGTACAATATTGTGGATTTTCCGCAAATTTGCATGCGGTACAAATGATGTCGACCTCAATCCTTTGCTAATGTTATTGTGATATAAATAAGCATCAATGGTTCGTACATGAATATTTATCGAACGAAAACATGGATAACGGTAAAGTTGTTTGTACCGTGAGATTAGTGTGGAATAACCAGATTGCATTGAATTCCGGAGTATACCTATTCACACCATTGTCAAGTCGAGCATGTGAAAAAATATGCAGTTTTTTTAACCAGAGAGGTTCTTACATGTAGGTCCAGGTAAAATGATATTGTACTGGTACATGCCTCAAACTGATAGATAGCTTTAACTATTAACTATTATTCTGGTCCAAAAGCAGTAGGAGACATCAAAATTCTTAAATGCCAAGCATAGCCAGTCAGCTTTCTGCTGAAATATGTCAGGCATATATTTATGTGCCTTCACCCAGATTTGAACCTGGGTCACCAGATTAGACACCAAGTGCACTTACTACTGAGCTAGATTTGTTTATTAGTATAATGTCCTATGCAAAAGATGGGAATTGAAAGTGCAAAACAAAAACTGAAGTATTCTGAACACAAACCTGGTCAATGCATCCTGCATCAAAGCACATGTCAGCAGCCAGACCTACAGCCTGTTCCCGGGTCAAACCTGTCGTAATATCAATAGGTTCCTTCACAATAGCTGTTGGATTCTCTTTAGCAACCTCTTCAATATTCATTCCTCCTTGTGAGCTTCCAATCATAATGGGTCCCTGATAACACCAAAATAATAAGGCTTGACAGATTTTTATCATTCCAGTAAATACATTTTAAGTCTCTCCCACAAAGGGCCATAACTTACGCAATGATAATCTGGCTGAAATTATAAGTGACAACAAGCACAAGGGTATTGAATTATGCGCAACTAGGCTTACTATCAACTATACATGTGATGTTTCAATGAAAGAAAACAGCGAATGCTCTTTTCATAGCAGTTTATCTGATACCAAACTCTTATTGGCTGCAAACTGACCCCTAGTCATCAACAAAGTGGCAATTATCACACAAAAGTTTTAATTTTCTTACAGCGAATGCTCTTTCCATAGCTATTGCAAAATAGAATTCCCGTCTAGGATATAATCTCTCGACGACCATCACAGTATTACATATTCTACCAGCTTCACCTGTCTGCTTCGTAAACAGTTTATGTCCTAACATTTTACTGGCCATAGACTCTGCTTCTTCAGGCCTGAAATGTAAAATAACAACTTAAAATGTACCATCTTTACCCAAAGTATTGCACACGAAATATTCAGTGACCAAAAATCAAGAAAAGAAGACAAAGACTCTATTTGTTTTTAAAAATGCCAAGCACAGCCTTTATTTGCCAGTCAGCTTTATGCTGAAATATGGCAGGCATATATATGTGCCTCCACCAGGATTTGAACCCGGGTCGCTTAGCTACAGAGGCACAATTCTCTATTTGTTCCTTTTGCCATATGTTTGACATTTCATTGGTGGAAAAAATGTCGCAAACACCCACAACAAAATTCAAAAGTTCAAACATCGTTCTATTGCTAAATTTCAGCTCATGAACTTTCAAATGACCATAACTTGGTCAATTCTTTGAATATCTAAACCAAATAACTTTCATTTTCTGCAGAAAAATTCATTCTTTTCAGTGCAGCAAATCAACTCTTCTGGATAAATCTAGAATTATAGAACCCCTGTGTATCCAACCAGCTTTGTTGCACACTGTAGAATCAGACAGACATACTACTGTAAAATCATTAATTTTTGTGGGGGATTAAATTTCGTTGATTTCGTGTTTCACCTTAACCACAAACTTTAATCCCAACAAACATTAATTTTGACCCTTGTTTTATTACCTAAAATGCAAAATCCACAAATTCAAGGCCCAACAAAATTGTCTTTTTTACCAAAACCATGAAATTTCGTCCCAACGAAATTAAATGATTTTACAGTATTTTGGACAAGGTTCTGACCAGCTATTTCAGGAAAGTGCCCCACCTGTTTTGCTCAAATGGCCCGTAAATAATCTTGTATATAAAGTGTACTTACGAAAAACATAGTTTGACTCCGCCCTTCAAACCACTCGAAAATGAACCTTTACCACGCCCACCAGCGAGTACTTGTGCTTTAACCACCACATCCTGATTGCCTGTTTGCTCCACTGTAAATATCAATAATAAGTAATTTCATTTTAGAAGTGGGTGGTTCTGTTTTTCAGGTTTATGTTTTTGTCTCATTCATACCTGCCAAGTATTCCTATTATCAAACCATTTAAACGTGGAGTTACTCCTATTTTCGTTGTTAATTTCTCTCATTGATCAACAAATTACGATGTTTGGGTGAAATTTGAGTCTCAGGTAGCTGGCTTAGCCTGGCTACGTGAAAAACTTTTAATCCTTCAGTCCTGACAGAAACATTTTGATTCTAAATTGGGACTGATCTAAAGAAAATACTGTATTTTTTATTACTAGTAAACAATGAAGAACATTCAGCCATTTACCAATTTGGACTGACAACTTCACAAGTTTAAAATCTTTCTCATCTATTCAGTTATATTATACTGGTACTATAATTGGGCCAATCAGTGAATACTAGAAGCTATCCTCATATTTGTGAATCTATCTTATAACCTACACTTCTTTCAATCAAACATCTGAAGTTATAGTAATCAGAAAGTTTATACTGAACCAATAACACATATTAGATGACCCAATACAGACTAATCTCCTCCATACTGCCGAGTGCTGACACAGTGAAACTAGGTCATATTCTAATCTAAGGTATTATCTTATCTGACATAATGTCATGTTTTAACAGTGGGTGTAGTATGTTTGGTACTGGTTGTGGTCTAAGGTGTAACTGTTACAACTTTATACTTTGGTTTAAATATAACAAGAACTCTTCCTACGAGTGATTGATGCATGACGTTCTCGTTTTTGATAGCAACAAGGGCAGATAACTCCTGCTGTTACTTTATTTAAATTATGTCATACTGTAAAATCATTAATTTTCGTGGGGGATTAAATTTCGTGGATTTCGTGGTTCACGTCAACCACGAACTTTAATCCCAACGAACATTGATTTTGACCCTTGTTTTATTACCTGAAATGCAAATCCACGAATTCAAGTCTCAACGAAATTGTCTTTTTTACCAAAACCACGAAATTTCGTCCCAACGAAATTAAATGATTTTACAGTGATATGAAATGGCTCATTCTGACAAATAGGGAATGATTTGGTTTTGAAAAAATATCATATGTGTTTAGCCTTATTATTTCACAACTTAGTCCAATAGATATTCAATGTATGTTTAAATGTTTTTGAATATTCAGACATCATATGACTAGTTTCAGATATTTCAATGACATTGTTTGCACAAAATTAGCATCACTTAACTTTAGACTAAAGTGTGTTCATGTCACTATGTTATTCAAATGTTAAACAAATGCAATAAACAATCAATCAACAATTATACTATAATTAGATTACGAACTGCTGTTGTTCATGTTGTATGATAGATTAGTAGCTAATTAATTAATCAACAACATTAATGGAATTATGTAATGATAAGATTTTAATTAGTGTTTGGTACATTACAAAATGATGGATCAACAACCAGAAATAACTTTGCAGTGTATGCTCATGAACCGCGTCTTTTTCTTTTAAGGCAATCAAAACTTTTGAATAGAGCTCATTTAATTTTGAATTTATATTACATTTGAGACTCAGGGTAAAAGTGATTGCAATCTTTTTGTAATTAAGCATATTGTGTTAAACTTTATGTATATGTCATTATGTGGTCACTTGTACTGCACTGCTGTATATGTCTTATCAATGGCCAAGAGTATAATACTGTTTTCTGTAAATTCTGACTTGCTGATAAATTTGAATCACATCAGAAAGTCTTGAAAATTTGTCAATTAACATAGGAAAAAAGTGTTAACTTTTGTACACTAAAAATCCTGGACCTAAAGTTTGGAGAAAAAATCCTGCAGGACAAATATTACCCATGAAATTAAAACATTATGTGCTATGGCAAATATTAAGGAATGGTTGTGAATATATCAGATTCAGCAATAGATATTTTTGATTGCCTTATTACCTATATCTTCAGCAAGTCGTCTAACTTCAGCTGAATTTTCTGTAACTTTGTATCTCGGCACTCTGACACCAGCACCTTGTAGGAGATCCCAAGATAAGTATTCATGTAGGGACAGCTGTCTCTTTTGTAGGGTTTGTAAAGGTACTGCAGACACCTTAAAGATAAAAGATGTCTATAAAATATGAACGCTAAGAGTAACATAACACACAAGATGTTCATAAAATATTATTTTTACAATACTTTGGGATCTTACAGAAAAGTGGGAGACTAAAAATGATAAAAGTGTTATCGTCTGCTTGGCAACGGGATTCTGTAATATAATATATACATCTAAATCTAGAGAAATGCGCTGTTAAAATCATCAGCAGAAAGCGAGAGTAGACCTGGTTGACAACGTCACTCAATTTGATAAATTACTCAAAGTCTTAACCAGATTGAGAAGCAAACAGACCAATTTTACAGCCGTATGTATGGACTATAAATAATCCCAGTGTTGCATCTGGATTCTAGATGATATTTTGCAGATTGCGCATCAAGGCAAATGAATGCCCCTCCTTACCAAGGATTCTTTTTAATTAATTTTATTCAAGATAATAAAAATGTGCTTGACTTAAAGCTCTTAGAGACCTATGATGCGACAACTGCCTTAGTTGACATTTGTTGTCTGATTCAAGACCGTCAGAGAGCGTTACACATAAAGATATAATAATATGCATCAGTCAAATGAAACCCAGCCCGGGCCTGCCCTAACCCCGGGAAAAAGTACTGGATTTTTACCTTTCCAAAGTCCCTCACTGCTGGGTGAGTGCAGGGACTTGGTTTGGCGCCAAAATAGTGACGACTTTTAGCCAGGGCTATATATTTCTCTGGTTTAGGGCAATTTGTTGGGGGATTTTAAATTCTATACTGCCAAGGGAGATGATTCCGGACAGGAGAAGCTTCCGGACAAACGGTCTAGACGGTTAATTTAGTTAAATAATTCATTGATATTGGAATCAAATCACTCAGGGGCGTATTTAAAGGAAATCTGGAAGAAAAAAAATAAAAATCAACAAATAATTACTTATATACCGAAAATATTGTCTGATGTTGTGATTTTGACATCAGCACTGCCGGGGGTAAACAAATTTAGTGGCACTGTGTGCATTTTCTGATGCTAAGGTCAAGCGATCGAATCACGGCGGCGCCCAAAAAAATTTTTTTTTTAATTTTTATGTTTCCCTCCAGCACTTAGTTTAGTGCAATAGACTAAATTTGTCCTCATTATCTGTTGAGAATTTTTTTTTGATATCTTGTCAATAAATCTGAAAAACTTTTTCCTCATTTTGTTTCAATTTTCGGCCGGTAAACAAGATACGGTATGGATTGGAATTTAACCTGTCACGAGCGCCCCCTGAGTTGAAACATGTGCGTCACGTGTTGTCATGTCGTAAATATTGACATATTTTTGCATGATTGTGAAGAAGGAACCCTGTTCTAAATATTTCCTGGTAATATGTTTCTAAATATTCGTCGTGAAATATTCGAAGCAGACTGTCCGATATATCTACGGTAAATCGTTGAAAATAGCACAAAGGTGCCCCTTTTCAGGCCCCAATATTTTGCTGTTCATGTGACGTCATTTTTCGGGAAACCTATTTTTAGCAAAGATCCTGAACCAAGGTATTTGTAAACACAAAACAATCTGAGAAAAAAATCTATTTTTTAACTCCAGGGGAAGCTTTTTATGCGATTTCTGTCCAGAACCATCTCCTAAAATGCCAGTACCTGGTTGGCCAGGGATTTAACTTGATGTTTATGCAAAACAATCAGTTGCATCCATGGTCCGCCATCCCCCAGGATGGGCGGGGAATTTTGCTTTTGGGTTGTTTTTAACCCCCGCCCTACGGGACATCTGATGATAGAATCTCCGGTATTTCCACGGCCCCTGACAACTAAATATTGTCCCCAGGGTATTGATTCAGAGAAAAATTCCCAACATTTCCCAGCAGTGTGTGGGAAGCAGGAAGGTAAAACCTGGCAGTTTTCCGAGGTATCCACTGCGACCCATCCACCGCCCATCCCAGGAACTGGGGGCCCTGGATGCTGATGCAACTGACTCGTGCATTATAATAAAATATAAAAGTCAAATTTCCCGCCCTACCCTGGGGGAGTCGGGCAGAGTTTCAATGGACTGTTGCAGTACTTAATTCTGGAACATCTGTAAGCATCTTGGAAACACTAATTTAGTGGCAGTGCAATCCAGGCAGTGACTTTCCCTGTTGTCCCAAAATTTGATATTACACTGATGTCTAATTACCTTTACTTTACACAATATAGAGTCAACAGGGAATGTTCAGAGGATGTTTACTGACAAATATTGACCCTCAAATTTTTGATGACCTGCAAAACATCCAGAAAAACCAAACTTCACAATCAAAGAGAAAAGTTGACATGCGCTGGTTTAAATTATTTGGGTTACATTCATAGAAAACAAAGGTGAACTAAATGAATTACCCTCGCGGTCTGTTCTAAAACATGACTTCGACACAGTCGTCCGCTCAATCTCAGTGCTGCGGACGCCATGTTTGTTGTAAAGTTTCCTAGACGCTTATCGACTAAAGGATAAACAAACGTTCGTTTCACCCGGAGGAATAAAGTCACGTGATATTTTCAATGTCATAGAGGTGTCACACCCCTAAATTTTATTTTGTGGTGTGTGACGTATAAATGAAAAACTCCGTTATATTCCGTTTACTTCCCTTACTTTCGACAATTATTACCTGTAACCCAGTGTTTCAACAAAACAAGAACAAGACTAACAAAAACAGGAACAAGACTAACAAAAACAGGAACAAAAAACAGGAACAAGACTTACAAAAACAGGTAATAAAAACAGGAACAAGACTAACAAAAACAGGAACAAGACTAACAAAACCAGAAAAAATAAGAACGTCCAAAACAGGAACAAAAAAAACGAAACAGGAACATTGACAACAACAATAAAGAAGCGGGAACAACAAAAGCGGGAATAACAGAAAAAAGAACAACAAAACAAGAACATGAAAACAGGAACATTAACAACAAGAACAACAAAAACAAGAACAACAAAACGTTTTTAAAACAAGAACAACAAAAAACAAGGACAACAAAAACAGGAACAAGAACAACAAAAATAGAGAAACAGAAGAACATGAAAAGAGAAGAAGAAATATTTGAGTAGAAAAAGAAGACGAAGAAATAATCGGATTGAGTTATTTACAGTATTAGAATTCAGTATACTGCAATGTTACATTGTTTATGTTATTGATTTAATCATTTTTGCGCAAAAGAAAGACGTAAATACGCCAAAAACGCGAGACATCACCTTGAAATGTGACAATAGCACGTTAAAACCGTGTAGTGACACAGTTGGTAGATTTGCACGGGAAAAGAGTGCAAGGTTGGGATAATTTAGTGTTGGTAAAGGCAGCAGACCACATTTTTAATATACAAGTTTTTGTAAAGTGTTGGCGGCATAATTAATCGCTCGTAAAATAGACTAAGATGCAAAAACACATTAATTTACATATTCATACTATAGGATACGAATATTCTGAGGTTTTAAGTAATTTTGGATCTTTGTTATTCACGAGTTCTCTGGTCCACGTGTTCCATCATATTTGTACTTCTGTGTGCAATTTAACTTAGATTAGCTAACTGTTTCCGTTTTGTGCTAAAGTGTTTGTCACCATAAGATAGTGAAATTCGTCGCCTTATTCTGTCAAGCATGGGGAACATTTACTACCATTGTATGGAATATTGGACCAAGCAGTTTCATCGGAGTTTATGGTTGACAGGACGAAATCTATAAATTGGTGAGTACAAGTTTGTGTAGTTATTAATGTACAGGGATGGCGCGAAAATGAACATGTAACGTGTGTGCACGTCTTTTTTATTTTGGAAAGCTTTTTTCTCGTACACGTCTGTGCCCGTCTACGTGAATTCTACTTTAATTTTGTGTATTGCATCATCTATGTATACATGTATTATGTAGTTTCTTTAAGTAACGGGTCTGTAACATAGGAACATGAAATGTATCATCACACAGGGACATGATTCTTGACCCATGAACTCATTGAGTTTATAAACTTTATAATCGTTACCGGTTATATTTGCCTGATTAAACAAAATATGTCATTGTTGCATACTAGTAGCCTCTAACTTTACTACTCACCTATTGTGGTCACTTCTTAAATACCGTCTTGTGAATTTCCAATGCCTGAAGATCCGATTAAATAAGTTCTTGGCATGCCGTGTCTTTCTGCTATGTGTGTGATCTGCTTGAATGAGATGTTCCCTTTATTTCCATACGACACGTGATGCAACCATATCGGGCAGCTGTTTTGTGATGCATTTATTCAATCTCTGCGGCCTTGCTGTCCATATTCTTTAAGGCGCCACTATCTCTTGAAAATGTTTCCCGAACATCCAGTAAATACAAGCAATGTAGTATTTTGCAAGAGTTGCTTCCCTTAGACTATTAATCATGCTCGATATTTTGACAACGCACTAACTGGAGACTGTATTTCGATTTCTGCAATCTAATGGAAATTACCTACGTTGAGTCAACTAAAGTGCTCAAAATGCATACTTCAAGTTCTACAGATAGGTTACCAAGCTTTTTGAAGAAGGGGATTTAATTTTTTAGTGTTAGAATAATCGAAGTTATCACAATATAACATATAGCCCAGCCACATGGGCCAGTTATGTATATTTGGTGCATTTCTTCGGCATGCACTAGACATTGACTGTATACCAGACTAGTCAAATCAATAAGTAATTCGTTCTTATGACAAAGTACTTGCAGCGGTTTAGTTCCATTTTCTCGTTCAGTTTTGTGCTTGGCATTAATGTGTCGTATGCTTGTGGGATATCCCGTGTTGTTTTTTCTATTTTTCTTTTGTGCTCGGCTGTTCACTGAAATCTGTTGGTGTCTTTCCTGTCCAAATATTTAATTTTATCATTATTTAAGTGGCACTGCACATTTTCTTTGTAAATCTTCTTTATATCAATGATCAGCCCATTACAGTATATCCAGTAACAATACTTTCAGCACTATGGTTAGTTAGGTAGTGTCTTAGCTGCGTTATATTTGTTCGCTTAGGGTCACCGAGTTTTGGCCCACGGTATTTCTTTGTGAAACTAGGCCATTCTGCTTTTAACAGCCGGGACTTGGGCTTGAGAAAAAAGCGCCAGGTTATGCATGGACATTGCTTCATGTCATTGTGTTTTGTTGTGTTATTGTTCTTTTCTAGGCTTGATTGTTTAAGTTGAGTGCTGCCTTCCCTGTTCGATTTCCTCAAAATTTTTTTTTGCGAAACTAAATATACGGTATGGTTATAAACAAACAAAAACACGTGTTTTTTTCTTTTGCTTTTTATGTAGAAGATAACGCTAAATATAAGGCACGATAAAAAACAAACGAAATCAAATATTCTACTCAATTTTCTGCCTACAATTTGTTATTTTACAAACATGAAAATGTGATCAAAGTATGGATATACGCATCTTTTATTGGTTGAAGTCAGAGAATCAGATATATCAAAGTAAGTACATACGCTTCTGGATGCCCTGTTTTAGTACTGTTTGACAAGTTGTATAGGACTGAATAAGGTTAATAAGTGAATTGGTTCATACACTGTGTCTATCCAACACATAACTGTGTAAAGTTCAAACCCTCTCGAATCGCGCACACTTGGTGCATGTTTTAGATTAATAACGAATTCATTATGACTGTAGAACGTAATGAATGTTGATAGCAAATTAAAATTGGGGAACAATATACTAGTAGCATATGATTAGTATTATGACAGCATTTGCATACACAACCAAAACATAGAATCGTCGCTGAAATCCTGGTCACCCTGGTTGATAACGAGTAAATATAACGGAACTTGTACCGGAGATCGAGGAAACGACTTTAGTCCAGAACCAACCATTGTCAGAATAGAATTTATTCCAATCATTTTGCATTATCTTTATGCGGAAGTAGCAACAAAATGTTGTTTGCATAGTATCTAGCCCTTGCTATCTAGTTCAAATTGTTTGTGAATCGTAACTTTAATTTTCTAATAAGACTGCATATTCTATATTACCCAGCATGCCGCTTCCTTTTAAACAAATCCGCGCTTGCTGATTGGTTGAACGACAAAACATTCCAAACTACTGTTCATGTATCATTATAAAAACCGAACGGACTCACTAAAATACTTGATAGTAGACAAATCGAAATACTAAAAGCCGTGCATATATCGCGACAAAACTGGACACATTTTTGTCAGTAAATTCGAAACCACGGGACGCATTAATCTATTATGACACTTCCTGTACGGATTAATGAATTCTGATTGGTTGAAATTAAAATTCGTAACTACGGAATGATTTCAAAAGTCATAATAAATCCAAGGCTGTTAGAAAAGTAAGGACACATTCTATGTTAAACGTATGTTTATCTTCCATAGTGGATGAATAGAAGTAAAACTATGTCACATGACTCCAACCAATGTAAAAGCACAGGAACTTGATATTTTTTTATAAATGGTACCAAAACACTATCCAAGACCCAGTTACTGACAAGCACCTTTAGAGAAACTATGTTCTCTAAAGGTGCTTGTCATTAACGGGGTCTTGGATAGTGTTTGGTGTCATTTACATAAACATATCAGGTTCATGTGGTAAAAGATACGTATGTATTCAATGATTTTCAAAGAAAGTAATGAGAAGAAATATGCAGAGCAGAAATGTCCAAATATACACAATATAAAAAACGAAATATTATTTACGTTTTGCTAAATAACAAGATCTAAATAATGGATGGATAATTATACCTCGTGAATTTTATGCTAAGACTATAAGTAAAATTCAGTCAACGAAAACCGCATTTTTTATTCTTTGACCTGTTTTAACGTGACATGTTCGACACACAAGACTATAATCAGCACATCGGGTTGATATGCTTAACAGAAGGTTACAGTTTTTGCAAGAAGCTGACGCAACTGCTTTCCAAGTTTCAATGCAGTTGTTTCCTTTTTTTTGTTAATATATCTTTACTTGCAGTCTTAGCTAAAATGTATCTCGGTTTGTCCACTCTGTAAATGGTGTATGTAACAATAAACATTTGCTCGTTATGATATGCATGTCATACAAAATTATCCACACCACGTAGTTAGAAATGGCCACTTGCCGAGGATAAAATTACGTGATATAACAAAAAGTCAACAGTAGACGAATCTGGTACAAACAGTAATTTCAAATTGGACGGATTTATAATAATAATAATAATAATAATAATAATAATAAAGACTTTATTTTACGAGGAAACTTATTTGACAATATACGAAACAATCAATCTTCCATAAGATCCTAAAAAAATTATTTGGTATCACATGCTTTTTTTGTGTCAGAATCATCAAGCTTTTAATAAAAATAATAATAAGGACAAGTAGTAAGTTCATGTTGTTTTGTGCAAACGTATGAACTGTACTACCAGGTTTGATAGTTTAACATATTTTACTATATTGTTGACAAATTCAAACACAACCATGGTATACATTAACGAGAACGCACGACAAATAATGAGTTTCAAGTTAACATTGAAGATAATAACACAAAATTTAACTTTGCTTTTTTAAACAAAACAATGTAACGCTTCATATATAAAGATGTGCATTTACCATGAACAAAATTATAAGTAAATATACACATTGAATGCCATTGTTAAAGCCACTGATTCTTAATGTAAAATGTATACATGTGTTTTACAGAAAAACGAACATTTTTAGAAAAAATACATTTAAACTAAATTAAACAAGGTACAACGACACAACATCTATGGTTCTAATTGCACGTGGGACTGAATAGCTTCATGTAACATGAAATGTAAGACCTTACAATAATTGTTTTATTTCGTTACCCCATCCTACGCACAAAATGCCTTTTCCCTAAACGGTTAAAGTCGTTGAAAAAACGACTAAGAAAAGTCCACAGGAAATAATTCTGCGTACATACTTCGTGGTTGGAGTAACCAGAAACAAGCGACATTTTGTTAGGCCTAAACTGATCCCATAAAAATTGCAAGCATACTGCTAAGAAACATTGAATAACTCAATATCGCACGTTGCTAAGAAACACAGATTAACGCCATGTCTCACATTGCTTGACTAGAATCTTCACTCATTCAAAATAAAAATACCACTTTCTACGTAAACGATCAGAACAACACGAACAAAACAATAATAAATTCGGTGTAACAATGACAACACATCCATTTATACCTTCATTCAGAAATTTAACAATATTTGTTTATCCTTGTTAATTCAAATCATTGGAAATTGCTTGTAGTTATTCCATGGAATTGGATAGATCTCTACATTAACGAAAGTTTTGCAAGACTAGTGAACGTTTTCGAGTGCTTTTTTCTGATATTACAATTCGCGATTATTCAATCTTGCGAACTATTTTAGAGCGAACACATTGGCTAACAATTAATCTTACGAACTACTTTGAAATATATAGATCTAGATCTAGTTCGGGAAATATCAACCTCGATAAAAATGAGTTTGTGGTACTCGTTCAATTGTTTTTCAAAGATGTTGTTGTAAAATTAAGCTGTTTCAAACTTGTCTTCTGTCAGCAACAAATAGAGCATGGCAAATAGACACACACAGTCCCTACAGGTATGGCAAATAGACACACACTTACTTGCACACATGCTCACTCACAAGTGAAACTAATGTTAAACATATAACTTAATTTCTTCGTTGCTAAAGTAATAACTAGACTATTGTCAAACATTAACTAGGACCAAATTAACCGTATCTTTCCTGTTTCCAGTATTACTTACAGACCTTCAACTATTTGCGCTTCCAAAATTAGATGAGTTTCACTTTGTATCGAATATAATACAAACAAAATTCAAAATGAGCAATTGCATCAAAGGAGTGTTTTATGGCGCCAAAATCGACAACGTAGTACCCGGAAACAGCAAACACACGTCATAATATGTGACGTCATATATAAAATTAACATAAAATACAATTAATACACGAATAGTGTAACGGTATCCATATGCATTGATTTCGGTCGGCTTTTTAAAGCCCAAAATAACATCCCTCGAATTATAGAAATTCTGTTAACAACATAGTCTACACGTTATGAAAATATCCAAGCCGCCGAAAAATAACAAAGTCGATCGTGTGACGTCACAAAACACTTCCGGTATCATTTAAGCCATGTCACGTGACTGAAATGATCCGCCATCTTTGAAGCTATTCAACTTCCGGTACAAAGTTGCCATCCACTGTTAGACTATGCTGCAGTCCGACATTTGGGTTTCCATAACAACTTATTACAGCCTGATACGCCTGTCCAAACCGGAAGGCAAAAGAGCAGCCTTGACTTGAAACATTCGTCTGTAAATGAAACGTACAGTTGATTTGAATCAGATTCGGTATGCAATGATGATGGGGAAGGGGGGGGGGGGCAGGCAACCGTCTGGAACATACAACACCATTTGGCACATGGTTATAGTCAGTGCCGTACCCAGACACTAATTTTAGCCGAGGCAGCATTGGGGCTGGACATGACCGTAACTAGGAATTTTCCAAAGGGGTGCGAAATCGGGTCTTGATTGGATGACGGGGTATTTACAGGAGGGGACGTCCAAATTCGTTCTGTACATGCTATTTTGAATATTTACAATGTATTTTGCGAGCGAAGCGAGCCAGAAAAATGGACTATTTGTTGAAGCTGACACAAATTTAATTTATGGCAAATATGCACTATTTTTCCGAGCCCACACACGTTTTTTCCCACATGATATTATTAATGCTCATAAATTATTTGACGAGCGAAGCGAGCAACAAAAATGCACTCTTTGTATCAGCCCACACATTTTGTTCTCTGCATGAAATTGAATGGTGATAAATTATTTGGCAAGCGAAGCGAGCCAGAAAAAAACTATCTGTACGAGCCCCCACGAAATTCGTTGTCTACTTGATATTATTAATGGGCATTAGGTATTTGGCGAGGGAAGCGAGGCAGAAAAATGCGTGGTGTGATTAATCCTTAAAGATGCATGATTTGCCCTAGATCACACAAACTCGTTCTCTAAATGGTATGATCAATACTCGCATTATTTACCCGAGCTGCATGCCACATAAATTCGTTCTCTACACGAACTTATGAAGCATTGATATAATGTGACAAGCAATGCGAGCCAAAGAAAATGCACTGTTTCTCTAAGTTGCATGCCATGCAAACTAGTTCTCTACATGATATTTTTAACGAGTAGTTATTTGGCAAGCGAAAAGATCATGATTTCTCTGAGGTTCAGGTAGCACAAACTACTCTCTACATGACATTCTTAAATATGTGTTCAATTTATTTGCCAAGCGAAGCGAGCCGAATTTATTTACAAATGTAAAACATTGCACTTCTAACCAGGACCACTTAAATTGGTGTAAAAAGGGTACGTTTGCGCCCGATGCAATCCTTAGTTATGACCATGTAGTGGTCCGGTGTATTTGTTAACCTAGAACGTTTCTGAAAGCACGCAATTAAACCACCAAATACAGAATAGCGAATCGAGCTAGATAAACATTATTTATATTATTTGAACACCATGCCAAAACATATTCTGTATTTGATAGTATTCACTTATAGATTTATCTATGTAGCCTATAGAAACTATTTTTGTAATTGATAATAGTCACTGATACAGCTGTTGTGAAGGCGAAGCCAGCTAGAAAAAGCATTCTTTTCTGAAGAGCACTATTGGCGACAGGATCGTTTTTCTATTCGAGACATCTTTCATCAGCATATCCTACGAACTCGAAGGCTGCACATTTGTGTTTAGGGGAAGCTTGAACAATTTATCTGCTACATTCTTTGGTCCCTTGTTTTGGTATTGAAACGAAACATCAAAATCAATCATAGCAATTTTTAAACAAGAGCTCAAAGGAGAAAATACTTATATGCACATGCTTATACTCTTAAATGTGTCGCCCATCTCACTATTAAATTGATTGTAAACATTACCATTCGAGCGTAGCGAGCGAAAATTGGCATATTAACTATTTTTACTCATAGAACATTGACCTGGATTGTGGCGATATTAAGGGGATGGTGTGCCGGTGCCATTTGCTTTCTATACATAATGAAGGGAAAGTGTCCGGTATACTACCATTAAGGTGCAAATCTAGTGCCTCAAGTTGCACAATGTACACTACCATGAAGGTGTAAATCTAGTGCCTCAATTTGACTATGTATACTACCATTAAGGTGCAAATCTAGTGCCTCAAGTTGCACTATGTATACTACCATTAAAGTCCAAATCTAGTGCCTCGTGTTGCACTCTTTGTTTAGAACTTGCGACAGCTTGTAATATTTTTTTATTATTCAGGCATTTTATTTTACATATAAGTTGAAGACGAATTTTCGAACCGTATCGAAGTAGTGTATATTGCGACGCAAATGTCTGATTCTGAGCGTCTGCCGTTGGATCCATACATACGGTCGTGTACATACTAGATAACCTAGTGCCTCAGAATAAATTGCCTCATTGTTTATTACATGCGACAATTTGAGACATTTTATTTTAAATATATTCAGGGATATTTTATTACATGTATACTAGTATATTAATTACAAAAAAACAATGTTTGGTCCGCAAATTTTAGGCGAGGCAGCTGCCTCGCCTGGCCTCAGTGTAGTTACGGCGCTGATAGTGTGTGCCAAATCATTATTGTTACACACTGAAATATCAAATACTAATAGAGTACCATTGGTGAGCAGTTAATTTGACACCAAGTGTCCATGGCGAATTAAACAAAAGAAACAGTAGATGGCCCCTATGGAGGAAATGTCTTAGGTCACTGTGATATTTACCATTTCCGATCATTTGATTGCAAACTATGTAAAAAAATAATAAACTTGATTTTCCTGTTTAGCTGATACAACCAAAGGAATTTGTAAGGTTTTCAGAAAATTATAAGTTCCTATGTTACTATGATTTTTGTGAATACCCCAAATAATACTTACTTCGACAATCATGTCGTCATCGTTGCAAAATATATCAACTGTGTCTTTATCTGCAATATGAATCAATCGTGTCAAAGGTTATTCCGAATGAGGGTCTTGTATAGACTGGTACCTCTTCTTATATTAACACTATTAAACAAACTATTCCAATGCACCAGTCTATATTCCTTATCATGACCAAAATTAAATGCATTCAATATAGACGGCGTCACGCCGCTCTGGTGGGACGCGTCACCAAAACAATAGTATCAAAAGCACTACCTTCAAAAACATGTACCGGTATAATTTTTACAAAAGAACGTCACGGAATACTACTACATTGGTTTCCTAAGTCACTTCTGTCACAAATTGCAAAATGCTTGAACTTTTATAAATATTGGTTTGTTTTAATTCTATGGGTGACGTCAATATATATACTGTATATTTATATAATTTTCTTATATCGTAATACAAATTGTGGCTTAATGTTGTCACACTGATACTATAGACACTGGATACACCCTCTGTTTTTAGAACTGGAAAACCCGTTACTTGGGACGGGTGACTTTCGGTTTGGACGAGGTAAATATTTGATTTTCTATCATAAACTTATTATCCATAAACTTTAACTAGCACACCGTATGCCTTAAGAGTTGCCACGTACAGGTTTTCATCATTTTCTTTGAAATGATTCTCCAATTAAACAAAATAGCCGGTATTCAATCCGGGAATCTTTTCAAAGAAATTGATGACGACCGGAACGTAGCAACTCTTAAGGCATACGGTGCGCTAGTTGAGGTTTGTAGATCACAAGTTGGTAGATAGAAAATAAACTTTTTACCTGAAAATCAACCGTCCCAAGTAACGGATTTTCCAGTTCTAAGAGGGTAAACTGTCTTGTCATACAGTGTGTGCCATAATATGTGTTACCATTTCAACAGAATGTCAGGAGAATGTTTGTCATCACAAGTATTTTTACATGTCATTAGGTTTTAATGATAACGCATTATATGGGTCAAAATGTATGGGTTATTTTGAAATAATGAAGCACATTCTGATCACCCCATTCTTTATGCTTTGAAATAAGGTATATTTAACGGAGACAAACGGAATTTGCCGAGCTTTCACGATTGGTTGAAACTGTTTATAGAATATAATAGAAAATAACTTACGACTTGCAAGATACAGTACAATGCAGAAGTATTCCCGATCGATCTCAAACGACCACATTTTAGTGAAGGCTTCTGGTTGGCTCATTTCCAACTCTTGAAGCTCCGCCTCTTTCTTCAGCTTCCTGTAAAACAAAATGGACGATTTGTAAAACATGTGACCTTTCCTGTTTATCTCAGATCTTGCTATTGTGAAGCGCTATTTTTACAAACGTTTGCACAATAGTAAGACAATGAGGACAATATTTTAATTATAAACAATCAAGCTCAAAATGAAAATGAAATCTAACTAAAATGAAATCTATCTAAAATTGTAAAAAGTTCAAATACACTAATATGTGATCTATAAAAACATGTTACACAATTCAAATGGCATTAATTGTCCCTCTACTGATAATTAGGAAGTGGGTGGGAAAATAGTAATTCTAATTATTAATTCATATTGGGAAAAAAAATCAAATGAATCAAAACATTGTGGCTACTCAAACCGCCCCTGCAAGTGTTCGTTAAAACTGCACGTAGGACAAAGAAATACTTGTTGTATTATCGGAGAGCCGAGTGCACACAGTACGATGGTGATTCCATGTTCTATAGATATACAGGTTATTAATCAGTCTTTATTAAACTCAAACAAATGGCGGATTTTCGTATGATCAATATCAATAAGTACAGTTACATGGTTTGGTCAATGTAGCTGCAGATGTGTTTTCAAGAAGTGGAACAATCCTGGATTGATAGATTCTGTATACGTGTACAAATGTCACAGAGTAACGCCAGATAGCACCTGCTACATGCTACATAGCATGTATACAATGTTATACAGTGAACCCTTCTAAACCTAATGCACGTATATATATGTACTTATCCCCATATACCCGCGAGATGAACTTTGGATTTTTTCATAAGTGGGGAATCACGTAAGTACGTTAATGGAAAGAAAGGGTATCCAATGTTTAACACAACTATGGACGAGAGAAAAGCATTACGTTAAAGATAATTAGGAGAGCAAGAAATACACGAAGAGAGAGAGAGAGAGAGAAGAGAGTGGGTGGATACGGAACATGCACGTTGAGCTTTGGAAAAAAGGAACACAAAAAGGTTGTTTGGTGCAAAGCTGATAAAATGGAAATGTATAGTTGGGAAATAGGAATACATGAAGGTTTCAAAGCGGAAAACTGTTTGGCAATATACATTATGAGTGCACTTGTGTGCATATAAATTGCACGAGGATACACTTCTCTGTAACATTGCGTAAGAATAAAATTTCGTACGAATTTGATTGCTTTGGAATAATATCCATGTTTGAACTGAGTATAAGTTGTACGCACTCGCTGACGACATTAACTGAAACAAGTTGGGCGCGAGTATACTTTGTGCGAATCGGTCATTGATGTTGATAAGAAACGGGTTCAATATTTAATTACAGATAAACTCTCGCGCCGCACTTTTCCGGAAATAAATCCGTAATTGGTTACTAGTATTAACTATCGTGTCAGTTACTAATTTGCTTAGTTAATTAGATAAACGACCGCACTTGATATAAACCCATCCTCTATATATTCATATCTTTTTTTAATGAACTATTGTATTTCTTCATTACGAAGGATAAGTACAAAAATGTACAACCTTTTTTGAGTCCACCCTACCATGGAAATTAGCTTAAAGATACAAGTCAATATTTGAGATGAGATTTGGCTCATATTGAGGCACTTTGAAAGAAATGGGACATGAACATATCTGTCTATACCGTCTATCAAACGTGACATGGTCTGTCTAATAAAAGTAACTAACACCACATGTGTCAGCAATTCCTTACCATTTGAAATGGACGTTATATACACTAAATTATAACACACGTTTAATAAAGTCCGGATCTCTAGGAATTTAGATGATCAAGCTCCAAAGAGCCTACTTAGGCTTCGAATGATGGTTTTTGTGAAGTAAGTTTTCACTTTCTTGCTGAGTCTCAAAACATGGCAGCGCCGATGCTATCTATTATTCCGTCTGATGGTATAATATGACTTGAGTAAAACACTTAAAAGCGGGCAGATCGTCTATTGAGATAGAGGTATTTTGTTCTTAAGGCATAATTCATAAGACAAATATGTAATGGTTTATCATATAACTTAATAAATCGGAACACATGGGCTTAACTCGTTTTTGATTGTTTTCGTTAATGCTTCACTTGTGCTTCGTTTGTGGTGTCTTTTATCCATGTTTTGTATGGTTAGGAGTTGCATCAAACTAGAAGACATTACTTACAATTAGAAGAAAGTGTTTACTGACTGTGAAACTACAACATTCTTTACTGATTCAACCCTATGAATGAATATAATGCGTACTCAAGAAATATTACATTCTTATAATCTTGGCTGACCTTATGTATTGTATTGTATATTTACCGGAGACAAACGGAAATGACCGAGCTTTCACGATTGGAAATATCCTATCACGGACACGGAGAAACTCTCGCGGCACAATATAACAGTGAATATGCCTACAGGGAAGGCGAAACTCACAAGAAACATAGCAAGAAGGTCACAAATAGGGGGACACACGGAAAAGAAAACAACATAATACAAGTACAACACAAGGAATAACATGAATATAATCCGTACACAATATATGTCTTACATAACGGATACGGAGTGACTCTTGTTGGAATAAGTAATAATGAAGACAGGCTAGCACTCACAAGAAAGACACTAATTAGAAAAAAAACTAGAAAGACAAAACACATATGAGTAGTATACGCACAGGTCACATAGACACACACCAAATTGAACAGAACACTGAAGTCATCGTCTAATACATTCTGATCACCTAGGTCGTTATGCACCAAACGTTTTATAAATTGTTTCCTTACAGTAAAGGGTTAACTATATTGTATATGATAATCGTTGCAACTAATATTACTTAAAAATATAACATATTACTCTAAACAAACAATAGTTATACAGTATACATGGACTATAGGCTACTAGTTTTCACCAATTTTTAATATTTTTTCTGAAGCTTCCTTTCAAAAACAGATGCTTAACTTTTTGAGCTTCTAGATTTCTATAATAATTATGTATTTTTCGAATGTGTGGCCGTATTTTGTACCAGGGCATTAACCTGTTAATGTAACAAGTTTTCAAATTCATGTTCTCATATAGTTTTAGTGTTGGCACAGAGCCGCACAGTTATGGTACATTGTATGGTGGTGTTTTTATATGTTTTCTGTGCTTGGTTGATTACGTTGAGAGACGCCTTCCATGTACGTTTTTTACTTTCCCTTTTTGTAACAAGATTATGCACTTAGGAAACAAAGTGGGACATTATGTTACCCTACGCTAATGTAACATAATCTAGATCACTTTCTATATCAGAGAGTTCTATCAAAGGCAATAAAAAACATTCATTTCCTATTTAATTATCTACGGTTCACTTAGCAAACGGTATGTAGTGCTAAATTTATGATGAGCCGGGAAATATAATCGTTATAAATGACTTGATTAGCGGACGGAATATGTACATGTATATGAGAGTCTGGCTAATATAACCATTTAATAATGAAATCGGGGACGTAGAACTTTTTAAACAAATAATTCAGTTCACTTAAAACTTTATGAAAGATATAAACTGTCTAGGTAGAATATTGCGAAAGTGGCGTAGCCATTTATTAAATCAGTCAACTTGACAGTCATGTTTTTTGTGCCTAATGCTGAGTATAGCCTTTAAGGTCCTTTATTTGCCAAACAGCTTTCTGCTGAAACATGACAGCCACACGAGTGCCTCAATAAGTCAATGGTATAGTCTAAATAAACCAAAACTGTGTTTAAGAGTACATTACCGTAATGACACAAACACTACACACAGCAGTGTGTTAGTAAAAGTGCGGATAATACATGGAATAACACGGTCAATTTTGCAGTAATTAAAACATACGTCATAATAACAGCTACTTTTTATCATCAATAATTACAGAACTCAGTGAATATTTGAACCACACCCACAAACGATTTCTGTTACGACAATATGTCCGGATAGAATAAAGACTGTTACATAAAGGTACATAAACTGTGTACGGCATCGATCGTGTTTTTACCAATAACCTTATTCTGTAAGCATTCACTAGCCATTTTGATCATTAAATTCAACATGGTTAAATTGAAGTGTAAGGCAAAGTTATTCATATTCATTCTAGGACAAGTTTTATAACTTTTCAATGAAAATGTATTTACGGTTGTCGTCTAAAATGAACGAAACCGGACTGGTATTCAAAAATCATTATTAGGGAAGTCTTACATATTTTGATTTAAGTTAACAACTGAGCTACACATTCTTTCCAAGAAACAAAGAATAGCTCTTCAGACAAGTTCTGGGCCAGAAATAAAGAAGGGGAATATAGGCCTTTAACTATGTAAAAACATTGATAATCTTCATTTTCGTTGTAAGCTGATACACTTAAGGACATTTCAAGATTTTATATGTCATCATTAAACGATAAAGTCCCTTTAAAGATGCTATTTACTGACATGTTCTTGCTTTTTTTCTATTTCTGGACAGATACGCGCGTTATTATCTTGCGCAAGATAAAACGATCTATATATAGATCAGTTACCCGAGAATATCCTCGATATACGATATAATGGCATGGAGACAATGACATGTCAGTTCCAATATGTTGTTTATCGAATTTTAGTGTACTATTTCGTTGTCGTATTGATATAATCAGTAAAGTGCAACTCTATTGCAACACATGATTGCAGAAGGATCAGTAGGCTGCGGCCAACAATAAGTAAGGCCATATTACAGTTGTCTACAAACCAGACATGTGAATGACTGAATTTATGGAAATATTAACGAATTGGACAGGCAAGGCAGTACACAGCACGCAACACGCATCGCTCAACAGAAACAGCAGAGCACAAAAGGGGACACATACAATACGCTGTCCACAAGTAAACAAAATAGTACATGTTATTCGCCAAAGGACAAACTGTGTTCTCAAAACGCACGCTGTCTTCTGAGAACATGTTACTCAAGCCACGTACAGTCTCTTTTAATTAAACGACTTTCTTATATAACTTTCACAAAGCCTCAAAAAATAATTAATTAAATAAAATATCGGGAGTAAGAAAACCAAATATAATAACAGCATGACATTGGCTCCAACATGATTACTTCGAAGATTAAGTGTATGTGGGTTCTGATTGGATAAACAGTTCACGTGACTATTATTGATTAAACATTGCTACACTCTGATTGGATAAATCAATCACGTGACCATTATTGATTAATATTGCTGCTTTTTGATTGGAGATTGGATAAATACCCACGTGACCATCGCACAATGTATGTTTGGTGGCGTTTCTGTGCATAAACTTTATACAAATTAGTTGCTGAAAAACATCCCTTTCAAATTTAAAAGAAAAAAAACGTCTCTGTGTAGAATACCAGTATGTCAAAGAATTTAAATTTGCTGTCTGAGAAATAATTATAAATGTGTGTTGCCATTTCAAGAATGTGCATTGGCCTTGACCTAGCCCATGTGAATGTCTATGTAGGTTACTTTGTACAAAAACAAATTAATATATATTGCTACTTAGATCAAAGGCGCGTGATGTCGTGCTGAAACATTACTGTTGATACCATAGATACAAATGGATGTGAAGCATACATATTATGAGTAATTGAATAATGTTTAATCTAGATATTTAAATATCAATTTGATCACAAGAGCGTTTCACGCGAGCGCACCATCGTCTTATTTATGAATTATTAAAGCTCAATATTAAATGCACTGCAACAGACATCAGTAGAATAATCGCATTTGTCATTGAATATTTCATAGATTTTTGCCGAGTGGTTTCCTGGAGCATTTCTGTATACAACACGTACTGGTTGAACAGTTTCCCAACACATGTATATATATATACCGTCGACCTGTTGTAGGTATTAATATTGCATTATATACAATACTTTCAACACTGCGTTCTTCAGCACTTAAATGGTTAATTTAAATTTTAATATGCTTACAATCAGTTATTCTAGACAGGAGAAAGAACGGATGGCCAAGCAAATACGTATGGCAGCCAAATGCAAACAATCTAGACAGTTGTTGTAGGAGTATAAAAAACTCCAATAAAAAATAAAGGAACACGTCCTAACTAAATCTCTCACCCTAGTATACATGTCATTCGATATAGTAACAGTTCATCTATAATTAATGGTCTATGGAAAATAGTAAAGTATTTTAATACATTATGTGTAACAGCATGGTTAAAATTAGCATACAATTTAAAGTTGATAATATAGGACTTATATTGTTTGTGCTTTTACCTGTTCTGTGAAGTGTTCTTGTAGTTTGACCTACATCGTAGGGGAATTATGAACTTGTCAGTTGTCAATTATCTAAACTGTCATCAATTATAGAACAAACTGACACGCATTTATCTCAGCGAGTAGCACGTGACACACCTGGTGACACATCACGTGACCTGTGAGTATCAACACAGACGCTGCGTGAAACTCGTGCTAGTAAATTACAACTTGAGAGCTTTGATGCACACATTGTCTGCTTGAGTTATAACAATTGACATTGCGCCAGTTGTCAATCAATACCCATTAAATCAATTTGAACGGTAAATTATAATCACATGGTCCAATGGATTAACTTGAAAACCTTCGACAAACAACCAGGAGGAGCGATCTCTGCTCTGGCACAATGAACAATTGGTTCTTTGACACAAATATATTGGACTCCTCGTAATTGATGACATCACGTGACAAGTTAATCGTTTGTAATGTTAATGACATGGAAATGTCAATGATACAAACATGTACACACTATAGAAGGGATGCACTTTGCAATGCACTGTTGTTTGGTCTTGGCTGACCTACTTTTTGCTATTGATCTTTTGTTGTGATCTCAAAATGAACCCACGTCTTGTTCATGGTCACTACATTTGCAAAAGATCGACGTTTGTATTGAGAAAATGGCTTTTAACTGTTTCTGACAGTTTTCAAGGACATGTGTCCTGTATTCTGTAAGATGATACTGCGTATCCAAACTATTCTTTTGTTCTTATGTTTGCATTTCGCTTTAGAATTGTATGAATAAAATTCTAATAGTATGCAAACAAATTAAGCTGGTAGCCTGATATGTCTTAGGCTATACCAAATCGTTTCTTCGTTTAGTGTCCGAGGACGGATAGGTTTGAGCATCTTTGGAAAGAAAAAGAACATTTTTTAACCACTTACATCTTCAAAATCCATTGAGATATTGCATTCATACTTGTCATGCTTGTTTACCATCATGTCCCCGAACCCTAAGCAGGAATAGGTTTCACACAAACATGTTTTCAGAGGGTTTAGTAAGTTATTATTAACAATGCATGAAGGCTATATTTGTTATCCATATGATGGTGAGGATTCAAGTCGTTATGACTTTTTTTTCGAGTTTTTTTTGTCTCAGGATAGTTAGATAGGTTTTCGAACTAGGGGCGGACGCTAAACGAAGAAACGATTTGGTATGGCCTTACCTAAGTACACAACATTTATTTGACTTCCACAACTAGTGTTGATGATGTTGCAGTTTTTAAATTATTGGAACAACCCCCGATTATAATCAACCAAACCAAATGCTTAATAGTCATACGATCAACTAAAACTTCTCTTAACAAATTTATTATTAAAGCGAAATCATTGCGCGGAACTTATTACTTCTAGATAACGGATGATCAAAGGCTCGCGGTAGTCTCGTATAATATTATGGTTTATAATTTAATAAAGGGCACGGCAAGGCTGTTACAGGTGTTCAATTATGCATAGTAGTGTCTGGTAGATCAACACAGGGGCTCTTCTATAATAAAACCCCTGATCAAGCTTATATTGTAGACAGACTCATAAAGGAACTGAACCATGATGTTGTGTCTATAATTTATGTATTATTCTACATAAGTTTTGATATTTAGTTATAATACTAAGCATTTGTCTATAGCTTACACACTCGTTCCCAGTTATATCGTAACCTGCTTAGATCGTTCCCATGTCAGCATTAAATTCAATTATGTATGGTACCTGACTGATCAAGGCTACACAGACAAACTCTTAAAGGAACTGAACCATGATATTGTGTCTATAATTTATATCTTATCCTACATTAATTTTGATATTTAGTTGGAATAGTAAGTAAAGTTTGTCTATCGCTTACACAATCATTCCCAGTTGCATCGTACCCTGTTGTGTCGTCCACAGTTACATCGTCCCCAAATATTATATCAGCATTGAATTCAATTATGTATGGCACCTGGCAGAGTATGGCTATAGAAAAACTCCTGAAGGAAATGAGCCATGTTGTGGCTCTACTTAATGTATTCTATTCTACATTAAGTTTGATATTTTATGGATTCAAACTTTGTGCCTGTGGCTTTCATAATCGTTCCGAGTTGTATCGTACCCAGTTTATCGTAGCAAGGTTTGTCGTACCAATATCGGCATTACATTTAATTATGTAAGGTACATGACCGATCAAGCTTGCAGACAAATTCTTAAAGGAACTGAACCGTGATTTTGTGTCTATAATTTATGTATTATCCTCATTTTTATGTTTAGTTGGAATACTAAGTAAGTGTCTATTGCTTAAACGATGGTACCCAGTTGTATCGTACCTTATTGTGTCGTCCACAATTATATCGTACCCAGCTATTATGTCAGCATTAAATTCAATTATGCATGGCACCTGGCCGATCAAGGTAATATCCAAACTACTATAGGAACTGAGCCATGTTGTGTCTACACTTTGTGTATTTTATTCTACATTAATTTTGTTCATTGATAATTAGTATGAAATATTTTATTTGGCTTTCACAATCTTTCCTAGTTGTATCGTACCCAGTTTATCGTACCAAGCATAAAATATATTGCCTTTATTCTGCGTTTACAATTCACGTAACTTGAATTCAAGTTTGGAAAAAGTAAAACAGCAATTTGTCAACAGTATCGAACGAGCTATTTAGAAATTGTCCGGGTCGTGCAAGAGACAAAGTGTGCTTTTTTAAAAACATTTGCGCAGACGACTGATTTGACGTCATAATCTCAAGATTTATAGCATTTGTTATTTGTCACAGCACGTGTATCTTTCCCACGGCCTGTGTCCAAAATATGTTTGCATAATTTTAAACAATTTATACGCCAAGTGGTGTTGAAAACGATCTCTTAATAATATCTATATCTGGTTTCTGAGTCTTAAAATACTTTTCAATTGTTACGAGCTTGTTGCGTCACTGTCGGAGGTCGTTAACGCCATCGGCCACTTCCGGTACCATTAAATAATGGTCTAATTATATCACAATGTAAGTGAAATACAATATGTATCGATCTAGTGTTTTAATAGTAAGACATGTTGGAAAATAAATCACTTATAACAGTATACATTGTGTTTATTATATTTATTGTTGAGAGTCAATAAGTCTCTTGGTGAACTATGTCAGTCCCCGATGGCCTATATGTCCGATAATATATAGCACTTTGTTCAAGTCCTACATTTCATATGGAAATAATCCATATGCATTTAGTTTCAGCTGTGCGTAAATGAATATATAGCTTATATGTTAGGGTACGCAACGGGACCTATATCGGTGACTAGGAAAACTAATAATTTACGCACAGTTTGAACCCAATGTCAATGAGGTAATGTCATTAAAAAGCAATATACACTGAATTGTTTAAATGAGTTTTCGGCATCGTGTATGAGATGTCGATACTTGATAGTTAATTCTTTACAAAGACTGAAATGCTTAGAATATAGCGGTATGATTTCTCGTGTTAGTATGCCGATATCATGTCGCAAACAAATATATCACCAGACAATATAAGAGTCAAGCTATAAACTTTACTAAAAGATGTAGAATTATTTAGAGTGTTATATAGCTCCCGAAGAAGACCAATAGGTCGAATTATTGAGAACAATAGTCATTTTTCTAGAAAAAATATTGTGATCCCCTTTTAAGTATACATCATTACTAGAATATAAGAGTAGAAAGGAAATAATTTATATCTTTAGAGTACAGTTAGCAGAAGTAATTACATGATATGAATGAAGCATAGTTTACACACGAGAGACACGTAAAGTCAAACACGATATGCATACACTTGTAACAATATATGGTAAGATATCACGATATTTCGCAATAATGCTATATTATATTGCGATATATTGCGATATCACGATATATCACAATACTGATATGACACACAAATTGACCAGACTTACAATTATATCACGATATATTGCGATACTGTAGCATACGCTTACAACATGTAATTATATCTGATATTATATCAAGAAATGTGATAATTTAAAACTATATGACGATTTATCAGGGAACACGATAAAGATGCAATACACGACAATATGTGGTATGATATATGCGATATAATAGGACAATATCATACGAAGTCACGATATATCGCGACGCACGATATATATTACGAACTACGTGTTACAATATGTAGGAAAACATAATTTTTTCCTTTCAGTAAACAACGCAATGGAGTGTGTCAATTTCCAATGAAGTCATTGAGCACTCAACTCCCCACTTTGCGTTTTTGCTATCCGCGAATGGATGTCAAATTTCCCTTTAAGTATGCAATGGTCCTAACGTCTAATTTTCTGTTGTGAAATGGTTTGAATTTAAGAGAAGCAAAGCAATACGAACTATAGAACAGACTGTCCCATACTCTTAGTTCCCTATAAAGAGTATGCGTTTTTTCCAATAGCTTGATTTAAAGAACTTCTTTTAACTGTTTTTTTTTTAAAAGACATGGGTAAGAACGAAGGGGGGGACACATTCGTTTGGCCAAGATACGACCCTTTGTCGTTTCATTTACCATTAATATAATTTATAAGAAAAGAAACGTACAGGTATTAATAATAAACGTTTAACTCACGTTTGAACAACATTATAGTCTTAACTAACATGCACAATTACACGTTACAAGTATAGTTTAAAATACAGACTCCATGTTTGACATTTTTGACACGAGAATACACTTTTACTTACTCTCGGCGTCTGATGCGTCTTTGTGTCAATAAAAATGTTATATTTTACATGCAAGTCTAAATACTTTTTTTTGTAGAAATACAGTTTTACCGTTTTATTGGTATAATCGGCATGTGAAATGCCTTTGGTCATACAAAATGTACATGCATTCCAAATGACTATTTAAGCTCAATGTAATGGTGACATTTGTGAAAAACAAAACCATTTTATAAATACAAGTATTCCAAATAAACATTTCAGTTCATTGTAATGGCGACATTTTTGAGGAAAAAATCACTAGACTACTAGTTATTCGAAGGATAACATATTAATGCGTTTCAAAGCGTCAACCGGAAGTTAAAACTGCGTTCACTAATACATGTAGTGTCCAACGGCATCGTGTGGCCTTTAATGCAATTAGAATCGGCATGTTTTACTTTATGTATTACGTCAACATCCGGTGGCCGCGATGACCTGAGGGTACGTGACAGCGGTGATCAGTCTGTGTTTCTATACATTTATACATGTCAAGAATTGATTGTTTCATCGATTGAGTTTATTATCACCGAGTGGTGAAATGTTTCATTGAAAATGTAGAAGTAAATAGTTTAAACAAACCATGTTTGCTTATAATGTTCAATACAACTTCTAGTGGCGACGAGGCTCAATATAATACACGCGAGAGAAAGCGAGAAAATGTGAGATTTATAATATAAAATTCACCTGGTTGGGGTTAGAATATAATTGCATGCACGGTTGTATAATATGTGCTAATACTGTATTACGTTGACAGCGCCCGAAAATATTTCAAGACAATTCATAGACTGGCCACATTGTCACTCCCCACCAAATGTGTTTGCTCGTTATAGGAAGTATGGTTCTTGATCGATACATAACTCCAATCTGGATCTCTGCATTCACACTCGTTTTAAAATATCTTAAGTTTCTAGTCAATCCCGTGTATTAAACGTTATAGAACAGGTTTCGGGCCAAAACCTTAAACATTTCCCAAGATATACTCCAGAAAAAAATCGGTACGAACGGACGGGTGTATAATATAATATATTTTCATCTGTTTTAGACGGGGATTATGAAAATGCCCATCGCCTGGAACACAGAGAGCGGGCTGGCACTCGTGGGTTGCATTTGTTCTTGCTTCAATTCATACATCAGTGAACACTTGTTTCTAAACCTACACCAAAATGTTATACTTTTAATGATGGACTTCCTGTTTCATTATATTTCGCCCACTGATGTTATTGTTCCGCCCACTATCTGTGGAGATAGTATTGACACATGTCATATCAATACTGATTCTTTCTACCTACTTTCAGATAATGTCTTTAAATGGGAAAGACCACACTCGCTGGCTTAGAAATACAATAATTAAGGCATAGACACTTGTTTTCAAATTTTCTAAATGTATTCTATCTTATATTTTATACATTACATCCTTGTATTTGCTGCTTCAATGTGTAATAAGGACTTGTCACATACAGAAACCATGTGCCTATGTTGAAGTCCCCAAAGTGTTAAATTAAGATCAAAATGTTGTCCGATAGCTACCCACAATTGCTTCAAGTTGGTTGACCTTTTAACGAAACTTTACAGGTTATGTTCGTCCGTAAGTACAACCACATCCTACACATGTTGAAAATGTGATTTTTGTGGAAGAGCTAGTTAAGTTAGCGTCCCTTGGCTTTATGAATACGGTCCCGGGCGAATAAATAATTCAAGTAATACTGTTACAATATTCACTGAATGGTAAAGTTGCAATAAGCAAGGATGCAGTGTCAACAGTTTTATTATGATGCTGGAAAACTGTCTTGAATTATTAATCATGTTTTATATGCTAAAAAGAATATTTATTCCCCGATTCCCCGAATTCATGTATATGTATTATAAAGTAGATTCTATACTACGTTTGTCATTTTCTTTTGTGTAGTTTCATAAGGCCAAAACTCGCAATAATGCTGCTTTGCAAATTAATCGAATTCGAATTGCAGTAATACAAAAAGTTCGAAACTAAATATTCCCAGAGCGATGATAGCTTTAGTTGCGACTTTTAAAAATGCAGAAATGGATTATCAATAATTAAATCAATACAATTGCCCAATATGTTATTCTTTGAAAGGCAACTTCGTGAAATTCCGTCATATACAGTAACAATTTATTTACATTAAATTGTCATAAAGGACAGCTCGTGACACTGAAGATGAATAATTCATTAGGTTCGTAACGGCGCATGCGCATTGCGTCATGGTCGTTGAACTTTTAGACAGTGGTAAACAAGAGTGCACAATACCTAGAATGCTATCATGACGCGCAATAACGTCGCGTCTTTTCTTATTTATGGGAGTTGTCTTATTATAAAGATTGTAGTAAATGAACGGTTCATAGTATCTAACTGTAGTATGTATCATTTTAACTATCAAATAATGGGCATTGTAGCTATTTGTTTTTAAAAAGCCTTGTAAGCATAATTAATGCGAAAATAGCAAAAATCGCGTCAAAATTACGCAAAAACGTCGTGTTACAAGTAACAACGTCTGCCAATCGAACCTCTATAAAAATGAGTATCTGTTTGTTTGATATCTAAAACGCATGAAATTTCACCATAAAATGTCAATGACGTAACACAATAACGTGCGAGAAATTTGACGGAAACGGGTGTTTGAAACAAAAATGGCAGCGGATATTGCTAAAGGTCAGATTATGTCACAATTAATAGAAAATAATTTGCGTTTTTTTTAATAGCTATAAAAATTATTATACGCTATTTGTAATGTAGATATTTTAAATTTGACATACAGTTTGGATGAATTTTACAATATGCGAAAATGAAATATTTCGGACAAAGCGTTTTGGAAAATCAGACTGTCAAGTAGATGCTGAATAAATGTCACAGATGAAAAAAATGCGTTGTATTTTTATGGTACTTTTTAAATATCAATATTTCGTTTATCACTTTTAACATAAACATTTAATTAAAAATTTGAGATACGTCTAGGCTGAAATTTAATTATTTAAAATTCGAACCAACTCCAATCAGTACTTGCAAAGTTATTAACACCGATGTCAGTACTGACAAAATGTCGCAGGGGCATATTTAACGTGCGTCTTATCGGTAACATCAATTGAAGCGTTAGTTGAATTAACAACAGAAACCGCACATGTTCACTTAGTTTTAACAATGATCTGTTTACTTTAAAAGTATAGACATTTACTTATTAATCCGTAATTAAACTATAAATTCCACTTAATTAACAGTGCATCAAATCATTGGATGAAGCGCGTCCACTTATAAGTAAAATACCGACGTTAAATACATAAAATAACGTCGACGTTGTGTTACACTTTGCGACGTCACCTTATTGCGCGTCATGTATATTTTGATTATCTGACTGGTTGTTTTTCGGATTTTAGTTTAAATCATAGCCCTACAATAAGTTGCAACATACCCCGACACAGTAACATTGGTCAAACTTTAGTCCATGTAGCCCCTAGTCCCCGGTGCACACTTCTGAAATCCCTAAATGTCTAGTTAGAGTCTAAATAACATATTATCACCTGGAATGACCTCACCACATTGTACAAAGTAGATCACGGTTGTTTGGAACGTTGTTGAAAGTTAGCCTGTGCTAATCAATTGCGTTCCTTGGAAATGGGGCCCGCTGGCCTACGTTGGGCAAGCGTTCAGTTATGCTTTGGAAGCTTGGATTTATTGTAAAAAAATATAACTTTTACCAGAGGAGTTAGATGCTTGCACTAATGCCGACATACCTTGTTCCAAACATTGTAGTGTGAATCCAGCTTTACTCCTGCGTTCCTTGCGAATGAGACCCGTTGGTCTACTTTGGAAAAGCGTTCAGTTATGCCGGTGAAGTTCAATAGTTGATATCCAGAACTCTGTGCAAGGTGGTTTTCCCCTTAATTTACATGTAGGTACAAACAAATCTGGCCTAGTTAGACTGGTTTTGTATTCATATGCAAACACAACTGACCCCCACTCTATTGTCCAGATATGAATATTCACGACTCAAAAGGATTATAACGGTAAAACTTTATTTGTACCTACAGATTAGTGGAGATCCGGAGTAGGTCTATTACACTAGACCTCGCGATCATTGCATCGGAAATCAGTCGGTCTCCATAAGCCTCCGTTAGATTAAACGTTTCACAAGGTAGTCACACTTAAGTAAACTGAGAAACTAGTACACCAGCGAAATCTTAGAATTTGTCTGGATGTCAAACTCTAGGTTCTGAATCGAACAATTTTAGCACAATATTGCACTACATAAACGTTAATACCGGTGCTTCTAGCATGCTCGAATGCATCACTTACATTAATTGCAATGCAACAAAAGTCGTTTGCATTATGGTAGAAGAGGCAGGTTGGAACTCGGTCCAATAATCATAAGTATTACATTTTATATGTAGCTTAATTTCGTCCTCTCATTGGAATTGAATATCGAATATCCGACATATCGAGCATCTATCGCAAGTTTAATATGAATATAATAAATATACCAATTGACAACAAGTGAGAGATTCTTTATATCATATGACACTAATAACGAAAATTTCACATAGTTCTTTTGAAAAAACACACACTCATTTGAAAACGTTATACTACACAAGTGTAGTATAAGAAAATACGTACTCGTTATACTAACCCGGATGACAAAGAAAGTCATATGAAACAATATGTTATTTAATGACTGATTGGTACAGAATGATGATGGTTAGATTGTATGTCCACAATATAGAGATACCGGGTAGGTTATATCTGTAGTGAGGAAAACAAACACTTCTATAAATAGAATAAATACAAGAACCATGGAATAGTATTCGACAAGGTGTATGAAGGAACTTTAGGGTTTCATTTCACCCTAGCAATTTGAAAATGAAATTATATTCTGAGCCGATGGACTCTATACGGACAATTTTTCTAGGTAGGCTACCTTTGCTATTCAATACATGGAAAATTGCAAAAAAAGAAAGACCAAAGTGACTTAAGATTTAGCCCCTTATGAAACCGCGGGTGAACTTTTATGAACCTCCTGAATGGTTGACGCAGAAAATATATAGGGATAGAGTTGGGAGGAGTGAGGAGGGGGTTAAGGGAGGCGGAAGTCAAGCTACCGGAAGTGAAGATTTTTATGTAGGAACAGATAATAGGACTAACTAATGTAGGAATATAGGTCTACGACGATATGATGGAGACATCTATAGATGCTATACTTAGTCTAGTATATAGCATATCTACGCGACTCACCCATACTCCCTTAGTTGTCTGAGTAAAACACAGCAATAAATGGTTAGCTTAAACACACTTTTATTGAACTACTTTATGTAACTAGTAACGATATATTAAGACATTAATACATAAGTAATATTACTGTATGGCCTCTATCAAATAATTTACATTTCATATAACTTCTATCATCGTGTGGCTATGTTTGTGCAAAGAAGATAACAAGACTACTACTATAACTCATAGGTTATGCAAAGTACAGTTTCGACTTAATGTCACACATACTTTCACTATGACACATTCAGCTTAAACTACTGAATGGCGGAGTGAGCCTTAAAACGAGAATTAACCCAAACCCATTCTACAAAAAAAAAATAATAAAACGTGTTTTATCGTGAATGTGTCACTACTTATAGTAACAAACGTCGAGACTAAAATATTCTAGTCGGTTAACCAAAATAAATAAATTGCCGAATGTGTTACTATTTATAGTGACAGCTGTTGCCGATTCCACAACATTTTATTCGACATTCGGTAATACTGAAGTAATACCTTTGATGCCGATCTATTTTCACTGTATGGAAATTCAGACCATACGATAGGTATTCAAATTCTTTGAACACCTAGCTTGTTTAATAAGAAGAACAATTCAAGTTAACAAATTTGAATTTAGTTCTGTAAAATTGTGCATGTAATGTTTCACGTTTAGTGAACTACAAATAAGAAGTAATTGCATGATTGTACGTTCGCCATTGATTGGTGTTAACAAAACAGCTACCATTCGGTAATCTGAACAGGTTTTACGATCTATTTTGAGATATTTACGGTACGAAAACCATTTCTATGTAATTTGGTGTAATAATTAGTTTTAATGACATGAATTCGCGAAGAATCGTTCGCCCAAACACACGCCATTTTGTAGAAACAGAAAAAAACAAGTCACACGTCACCAGAAAATGTTATGAAATAATACAAGTCAATAGAAAACTTTTATACGTTAATTTACATTAATACATACTGTTTTTCGGCTCTTTTCTTCAAAGCCCGGGCAATAGCCCTCTGCTTCGTATTACGACATGCTGACAAAATCACCGACATCTTGGATCGTATTGCACTCCTGTAAAAGTTTTAATACTTAGTCCTTAGAAATAAATTTCACAATGGCAATATCAGTCCCGTTAGGAGTCGTTTCAATATCGGATTTTAAACTGAGCCAAAGTATGAGACTGGTTATGGGTAATTCCAATAGTAATATATATTCATATTCTCTATAGACGGTCCCAGTCTATCGACAATCGCCTGGCAACCTGCGGTACGTCTCGCGATCAATCGATCGGACAGGTCTCAAAGCTGCTATACCTGCCCATTGCTACAAGTTTTAACTCTTCAAATCAACGATAATACTATTCAGGAATCGATATATTCTTTTCATAGAGAAATTGACGGCGACAACGACTCGTTCACAAAGTTTTGTTTATATGGGAAGCTTGAATCAATGGATTTTGAAAGAGTTGATAATGAGACGGCTATAGAGAGGACGAATATTGGCAAATGATGTCGATATAAGTGTTGTCCCAATACAAACTTAATAAATTTATTTTAAACATTGAATTTGTGATCAACCAATACATGGAAAGCGTTATGCAAGCAGGCCATTCAGTGGCCGCCTGTTCTGGAACATTGAATTGCATGATTTGAACTTTATCTGAACGAAAACCTATTCAGATAAACAAATAGAACGCTTAACGTCCATATCAGCGTCCGGGAATAAACAAATAAAACCAAAAGAAACCTTTTTGCGAAGTTTTGCAACCTTAATCCCGTGTGTAGTATGCAGTTCTTGAAAAAACATTGTACGTGTTTTTTTCATGCAGTCAGTCACGACAAGATTAGGTCGGTGACCACGTGATTGATGTGTCCAAAATAAGGGTCGACCAAAGGCGTTCAAAATGGCGTGGTTTCTGGAATTGCTAGGTGGCAACGCTGCATGTGACCCATGTTCCAAAACTTGTCAGCACAGTGCAAGAATACAAAAGCCTTCTAATGTCGAATGAGACGAAATTTACGTAAGATGTCCTTTAAATCTAAATATTAATTAAAAGAGTATTTCATTGTTATTAATTAAATACGCATGTAAAATTTTACACTTTGTCTCGATCGAAACACTGTGCATACGGTCCAGATATGATATACAGGATCTATCACGAGTTGTCAAATGATATAACTTTATATCAAACGTGTTTTGGAAGTTTTATTAAGCGATCCTTTCAAATTATTGAAAAAACACGCCCATTAAGTATAGCCTTAAATCACATATGTTACGTGTAAGATTATACGTACTCGCTATACTAACCCGTATACAAGGAAATTCATGTGATATAATATGACAGTTACTTTTTAATTTTATGTGTTTACAAAATATCACAATCATTCTCAGAACCAATTAAGTATTTTAGTTTAGCATTGGCGTTATATATAATCTAGTTATTCCCTAATGGCATATATTTGTGAAACTAGGTGGTCCTGCAGCGGGAACGTGGGGAACTATTCGGATCTTAGCTGGGTTTCATTTGGTAACTTGGGATTACCATTATTTCGTTGTTTCTTTGTGTGTTTGGGTCATCCTGAGTTTTTGCGGCGGGGACATGGGCTTTTAATAATTTCTTTGGGTTGTTTGTAGGAATTGCTCCGTGTAGTTGTGTTGTGTTGTTAGTGCTGTCTGTGCTCGGCTGGTAAATTTGAATGCTTCCTTCCCTGTCCGATTTCCTCATTTCTTTTTTTATAATTATTGGTTTGGTATCGTATTTGTGGACTTGACCACTGCATCGCTATATATTACATTCCAAACTGGACAATACTAGGCAAGGAATCAGGTTAAACAACCGGTCATCAAGATAAGAAATAATGACATGTCTGATTGATCAAATTTTTCGAATTCTTGAAGAACTAATTGGTAGTTACAGAAGCATTTTGTTCATTTGTAAAACCCTAGATATTTGCACAAATGTTATACTTTTACAAGACGAGCTAGAACTATAATGATAGATGGGCTAACTCTGTGCTCGAAAAAAGTAAATGTGAAGAGCTTCTGAAAGTTTCTCCAAACTGCGTCATTTAGTATTTTTGGTAGCTGAAATTTGGTATTTAAGTTAATTTTATTGGTTAATTGTGTGTTATGCATTGCATTGAGTAAAATTGTGGTGTATGATGTTTTTACTCGGCTGGTTCAAAAGATATGAGGAAATCGGACAGGGAAGGCAATACTTAACTTAACCAGCCGAGTACAGAAAACATAAACAACATAACATAACACACTAACACGGAGCAATGTCCATGCATAACCTTTTTTAATTTTTCAGCTACGTCATGTAGCCCCTTTATTTTCCCCGTCATATGTGGGAGGATGTCGGGGAGCAATCCCTCTGCCCACCTTACAATTAGGCATGTATATATGAGATAAGGGTTTTCGTGTAGTGTCAGCCCATATATAACCCAATGAAAATTTGAAAAGAAAAGAACGGTGACCCCAAGTGACCGAATGAAACGCAGCTAAGATCTACCTAGTTCTCCAAGTCCCAGCTGTAAATGGGCAGGATCACCAGTTTCACAATTATATGACAAAAATGGTGACCTCAAGTGACCAAATAAGGTGTTACTGCGACTTGACCTAATTACCAAACATCATGCCTAAGATGTGTGCTGCCTTCTTTCTCTGTTTTTAAGGGATAGTCACCTAAAGGAGAGAAGAACGAAATTCAATTAACAATTAACTGTTACGTACATTCCAGTTGTCTTTTGTTTAGATCGCATAGAACACAAATGTTTTAGCTGCAATTCTTATTTGTGAACACGGCGGGTGCTAGCCTTGTTCGCAGCGGGGTACCACAATACAATATTTACACACTACTATTGCCCTGTATTCAAGCAAATATGTTAACATGTTGAGATTCGATCTTTATTGTCTGATATTGGATTTTAAGGTTCTGTTATACCAAGAAACATTTATACAAAAGCGTGCATTAAAAATTTATCACTACTTCATAATATGAAGAGGGAAATTTTGTTTTGTCGTCAAATCGATTTTTAAGATCGGGGTGCTATCCAAAACACTTACGACATTCGGAAAATTTAAATTTGAAATAATTTGCAATTTTTCAACAACTGTCAATTGTGTTAAAAATGTCTGCAATATAAATTAATAATATATGTAGATTAGTGGTGACATACGGTTACCACGTGGTATGTGACGTAATATTTTGCAAAGAACGCAAGTAAAATAATATCTGCATATGCACAAGTGCTCAAAAGTTACAACTTTGAGGTAATATAAGTAACTCATGCAATATGTCAGTGTTTATATAACGTGTAACTAATAGATTGAATGTTATAAACTGTAAATATTTGAAATTCTCTTTTTGTGGAATTCGTTCAAAAAAAAGAAAAGAATTCGATCTTTTTCCTGATTTTTTTAAATTCCATTGTCGAATATGGTTTTGTGCCAAAACAGACAAATACTACAGGTATGCAGCCACTAAATACATTTAAGCGGTCCAAATGGTGTTACTCTCAAAGAGTCCTGAAAGAAATATTGTATTGACTGGAAATGGTGGTCTGCTTTGAAATCACGAAACTGGGTTTTAAGTCATTGTGTACATGTATGTGATGTAGTGAAAGTGTTTACTCTTACATATTTTGACATTTTGGCCTGAAATTGTAGAGTGGGGGTTAACCGGTCTGGGATCAATCCGCGCGATAGTAAAATATGTTATTCATCTTTGATGAGCAAAATGTTTCTTAGAAGATACATCAACCCCTCCCCCTTTTTATTGTATTATTTTAAGCTCAAATATCCTTCTTGGAGATGATATGTGTTTGCCAGCTGGCCATAGACTAAAACTTGTTGAAATTTGGGGTCGGTCATTGTCACTTTACATTGAACTAAAGAACAAATCTATTCGGTGGTTTCTAACCTACATAATATTTGCAAGCCAAAAATGTTGCATTCATAGTCAAATGCCACTTATTTATAAGGATAAGGTCAAGTTCAATGTCTCAGCACTATAATGTCATGCCTTAACTCGTCATGTATTTTCTTTTGTAAGGTCTTTTGTCATGCATTCAGTCTTTGAGTAGATTGAAAGCGCAATTTAAGCGAGCGCGGGCGAATAAAATAATGGAAATAACTAAGGAGGAAAACTGTCTGTGAATAGATTGGTATATTGATACACGTACTGTTTTTATTTGTAATAGGCCATGGTATGTGTACGACTCTAACAATAGGTTAATAACGGGTAATATTGAAGTTGATACATTTGTATCACGAGGGCTGATACAAAATTAAATTAGTAAACACAATGCCATTTAATATTTGAGCTTTTGCTGTATGGTTTGATTAGTAAACTTCATGTAACAAAGTTGGCAGACGCAGTGTTTCATTTTCCAAAAAATAGTAGTAATAAAGGAATTATGCTTCAATTGTTTTGTTTTTAAAACAAGAATATTTTCTTTAAAGTATTCATGTTCATGCTGTTGAAGAGTAAATCCATCTTGTCAATCACAATTATGTAATTACACATTTCATTGGGTTCTCGCAAGTTAAGGCTTAATCGTAGCAGTATTGATATCATCGTAGCACATCTTATATTATATATCGATGGTACCTTTGATTTGCAATAAGTTATTCCAAAACGAAACCTTTCTACATACCAGAAACAAAATATACAATGTTATGGAATTACATTTCTTTTGGCAAACCGTTAGAAAGCTTTTGCAACGTCTTTCCAATACACATTGCTTTAAAGATATTGAAAAACTTTTGGAAGACATATCAAATACACACGTTTGTAAAAAAAGCCACGAAAATAAATTGCAAAATCCTTACGAAGATGACAAAACAATTACATTCTGATCACCTCGGCCTTTATGCATTGCGATACTTACCTGAGACAAACGGAAATGGTCGAGCTTTCACGATTGAAAACATTTGTATCAGCCCTCACATTCTGCGATATTTGCAAACAAACAGTAGATGATAAGCTGCGGGGGAGTGTAGTGTTCTCAACCTCTGGTCCACTTCTGTCAGGTCGCCTAGATCAATATACACAACAATGCTGTCATTTAAAATGAGTACTAAATGCTTTATCTTGTAACATTATTGTACTATATGATCCTATATTGTATTATAAATTGTTTTATAAGCATTGGACTGGATACACATGATCATATGATACCCGTCATGTTATAAGCACAAGGTCGAATGTAGAACAAAACTGTCCGGGAACCAAATATTTCATGTCCGACTACTAAACTAACTATGACGTCACTTCCGTTATGTACAACCAAACGTTTGACATTTATAAACGCTAAACAATGCATTATTGCCTTATCAGTCAATTATTGTACATAACGAAAATGTAGTCATATAGATATATCATATATCAAGTCTTTACTCACTGCGGTATAACGTACACCGGATATTGCTTGTGAAGTGAGTAATATTATCAATTTTAAGGACATGAAACGGAGACCAGGGTGAGTTTAGAGAAGAAATTTTCCAAATTACTGACTTCTTATGCATATCCCGATTGAGTTTTAACTTCTTCGGGCATTTTGGTAACTTTATAGCATACTATCCTATATCAGATATTCACAGAAAGGTTAAAATGAACCAGTATTATGCCGTTACTCACTCGCAAATATTGACAGCAGTACTTTACAAGCTTCTGGAATGGCTGTTTTGCCAAATTGTTGATTTTTGAACTGACCATTATGTTTCTTCTTCTTCTTCAAATATTGTGCAGCGCTCCTCTGGAGCATTGTCGCACATGGTGACTATGTACAAATGCGCAAGGGAAAAACGCAATGAAAGCTGGTTAAAAACATGATGATCACATCTGGTAGATTGTTCCAAATGCGGATGCCAGAGGGAAAGAAGGAATATCTGTAGGCGTTGACGCTGGCAAATGGTACCAAGAATCGGTTGGCGTAGCCTCTTGTATGAACTCCTGCTGGGATGAGTAGTTGTTGAGCTTGGACATCCACTAGATTGTTGACGATTCTGTACATCATGGCAGCCTTGGTGTGTTGGCGCCGGGCCTATAGTGGTACCCAGTCAAGGTCCTTCATCATGGATGTAACGCTGTTGGTCTGTCTGTAGTCTAACTAGAGACTTGTAGCAAGTGGCCTTGACATCTCGTGGGCAGGAGCTCAAGTTTCTGCGAAGGAGGGCAGTGGTGTTGTTTGCCTTCTTGGCTGTCGCATCAATGTGGCTGTTCCAGGACAGTGTCTTGTCGAATGTGACGCCCAGGTACTTTGCCTTGTTAGTTTCTTGGAGGGTATGGCCGTGTATGGAGTATGATCCGGCGATGATATTCCGCTTGTTGGTAATTCGGATCATTTCGCATTTCTCAGGGTTGAAGGCCATCTGCCAGTCACGCTCCCACTCTTGTAGGTGGTCCAGATCTTCTTGCAGCGACTTGGTGTCTTTGTCCGACTTGATGGTCCTATAGAGAAGGCAGTCATCGGCAAAGAGGCGTGCAGAGGCAAGTCATTGATGTATACTAGGAATAGGAGCGGTCCAAGCACGGTCCCCTATGACACTCCGGACGTTACTGGAGCTAAGCGAGATGTATTCCCATCCAGTGCGACTTGCTGTTGTCTGTTGGCGAGGAAGCTATCAATCCATCCTAGAGTATTGCCCCTGATATCGTAGTGGTCGAGTTTAGCTGAAAGTCGTTGATGGGGTACCTTGTCGAACGCCTTCGAAAAGTCTTGTAGGATGGCGTCGATCTGTTGCTTGTGGTTGAGACCTGCTGCTAAGTCCTGGACGGTGTTGATGAGTTGGGACTCACATGACCTCTTCTTCCGAAAGCCATGTTGCTGATCGGAGAGGATGTTATTGTCGTCGAGGAACTTCATAATGTGGCTGTGTATTATGTGCTCCATTAACTTGCAGCAGATAGATGTAAGCGAGACTGGTCTGTAGTTGGCTGGTTTACTCTTGTCGCCTTTCTTGAATATGGGAGTGACTAGTGCATTCTTCCAGTCGTCTGGTACCTGGGATTGGTCATGGGAGGCTTAGAAAATGAGAGTGAGGGCCGGCGCTATCGAGGGTGCCATCTCCTTGAGGAACTTAGACGTCCTGTTGCCTTGTGTGGGTTGAGGTCCTCAGCAAGTTTTCTGACTCCATTGACGTGGATCGTAAGTGGAGGAGCTGTTGCTGGGGGTTTCTGGCCCATGTCAGGAATGTTTTCAGTATCCTCATGGGTGAAAACTGAGGAGAATTGGTCATTAAGTATCTCCGCTTTGGCGCTAGTATCAGAGTAGATGATACCCTCTTTCTTCAGTGGTGCAACTCCTGAGCTGTCACTCTTAACATATGAGTAGAGCTTTTTGTTCTTGCTGCCTTCATCACTGACCATGTTTCGTACATAGTCATTCCTGTTTATATTGAACCCCAACATGTTGTGACCAAATTTCATAAATATTGTTCCAAAACAACTAAGATTCACCCCAAAACAGATACGCGTGCGTGTACAGAGTATTGCTGTTTAGTGTACAGAGTATTGCACATAAGCTCAACGTTAGTGTACGGAGAGTATGGCTAAATAAAATGAGTAAATAAAGTAAGTAAATGGACATGTATCATATTATTACGTCTGCTTACCAATAAGGTCATGTCTTATGGGTTATACGATATAATAAGAATATTCTTAAATGATATGTTAAAATATTTCAACCGTCAGGCAGCTGAATGCGATTAACAACATATAATGCGGAATTTTATGCATAATGTGTTCTTGTGAGTAGTACAAATTTGATATTTAGCTTGGATATATGCAATTCTTTGGGAGTCATGCTTATGGTCAAATGGCAAATAAGGGCATTCACATCCATATATACACACCAAAGTTTAATCTCTCATCTATTACAGATACTGCAATGAGGTTCCTTTGCTATGACTTACATTCAACGTTGCTAATTCAAAGTATTGGACATGGTAGTAGTTTTGTGTTTGTCTGATGCAATTGCTCAGCTATGACTCTTTATTGTATGTGAAATACACAGTTACTAATAGAAGTTTCCCATAAAATTCAGTGAGGACTTGGAGCTAGGATTAGCCTGTTACAGTAATTGCTTCATGTAGCCCATACACTCCAATCTAAATAGGTACATATATATCTATAATTTATAATATAAGTTATTTTTATTAAATAACCCTGATTATACCTTGTATTTATTCAATTTGAGTGACAAATAGTCACTGCAAGTAAAAGCAATACTCTGTACACGATACAGCAATACTCCGTACACCAGAGAGCAACTACATAGCAATACTCCGTACACTAACTCTTGCATTTATTATCGCAATGCACCGTCATTTTCGATTAGTTTCGGATACTACATTTGCAATTTGATCTATGTAACAAGAATGACAATTCGCTCGATTCAAGTTGAGTATTTTAACGAAAAATATAAACAAAAACATATAATTTCGACAGATCGAGCTTACTTTCTGCGTGAGTAACGATACGAGTTTGGTCTTTTAATCACCCTTTTAAGAAATGCCTGGCAATTTACCGGTTGCACAGGCTTGGAATATTTATGGAGGAGATAGTTTTGTATAAAATGTACATTAAACACACTCAGAAAAACTAAAAATCATCTCTGAACTTACCCTTGTCAACACTAGTATGTCGCGAAAATTGATAATATTACTCATCTTGCTAGCAATATCCGGTGTTCGTTATACCGCAGTGACTTTTGTCTGGGTATCAATATAAAAAGTAATTCACCACACATTGCTCCGATTAGGCCTAACACAAAGTCCTCCTTAACCACGTGTCTTTTTATACTGCATGCATCATTCAATTCTGATGCCAATAAGCTTTAGATCATATGTACATCGTTTGTAAATAATATTTTGTCCATTTATGTCAAATAAAATATGTTTAAACTTAAATAATTTATAACGCTACTTCCTTGTTTTGAAACAAGTATATAAAGTAATTTCCGTTGTTTGAAAATTCTATTACGTATCTTCCGTTGTGTATCATCTTATTTTGTTCTTCTAAAGAATACTGTGGGGAAAATCGAATTTTAATAGACATGTTTGTGTTTTTCAACAATGTTCTTTAAAATCGAAATAAAGCGAACTAGAAATGTGTCCATGGGACATGGGTGCACCCATAATTGGGATATATAGTAAAACGCAACAAAGGGCCATTACTCTGGTAAAAATGTAAACAGCAAATAATCCTATCTTTACGGTCATCTCCACATTTGGAATAATTACCTGTGAAAGTTTGAAGAAACTCAGCCCAACAGTTTAGTGTATGCCTGGATACTATTGTTCGTACATTTCGTAACCTTTAATACAAGGAAGGGGATTCTCCGATCGGGCAAGTCTGTGATTGTCCTAATTACTTGCACTATCGGGAAAGTTTGTTCACCTAAGTCGTGATCCTATCAATTAAAGTTCGATTGAAGATATTTTTATTGTTTTAATTGGTTAGGCTAGATTATTTATTTATAACAAGATAATGTAGGACAATATACATGCTTGTACGATGAGTGGTTAGTTTAGTATACAATTCGCTGGCTTAGAACGAGACACTTGTAACTACAAAATCAATATATTGAGAAAACATTCAGTTTGGTCAACATGACAAGTTCTCCTAAGAAGCGTCTAATGATGCAGCTTTCAAATATGCATTAGTCTGATAAGGTCGTATGTGTCACTTACGACCTTTTCATTTTAAAAACCAGCGAATTAATGAACCATTAAAATATGTCACATTGAACTCTGATCACAAGGACGAATGTCCTTTTTCCTACCAATCGTATGCCCCCATCTCTGATGAGGGGTATGTTGCTTTGAAACAATCGGAACTCCTCGGCGTTTATCTAACATAATATGGAAGCGGCCATTATCACGGACTACTTTAAACAACATGGCTCATGAGAATCAAACGATGGAATCGAAGAGAACTAAAGGGTAACTTACTCATGGGAAGGTATCAATTCCTAAAAAGGGACCGGTTATTGAAGGGCTTCTTGATAGCATTGAAAATATGATAATTGACCGTTACGGGAAACCGCATATTATTTTAACCAAAAGTTGTAACCCTACATTTATGTACGATGCGTATTTTCCGTTACGGAAAATCCCAAGAATTAACGATTGGCTTTGAACATTTAACCAGTGTTTGATTGAGTATATTGATAGCACTTACCAGTGTTTGATTGAGTATATTGATAGCACTTACCAGTGATTGATTTATATATTGATAGTGATTGTATAATACACTGTGTTTAATTGGTGAAGTCATAGAGAGTAACATGGCTGCTAAGGAAGAAAAGATTGAAACATCAGTATCAGAGGAAGAACTCAAATGGATGAAAGCACTTCGTGATTTTAAGTTAAGTCCGGAGATCCGAAAGCACTGAAAACGTTTCTGAAGACGTTTAACAAACGAGAAGAAGAAAAGATGAAAGGGAAAGCCACACCAGTAGTTACAACGGCTGTGCCAACACCATTAGGAAGTTCTAATCATTTCCCGAAATTGTCGATTTTCTCAGGAGATAACAACAAAGGAGAAGTTTCTTGGGAATCCTTTAAATATGAAGTTGATTCATTAGTGGCCGAACATACGTTTACTGAAGAACAAATTCTACTTGGAATAAGATGCTCGCTGAAAGGAACTGCTAGCGATATTGTTAGAAGACTAGGAACTGGAATAATAGTTAAAGATATAGTAACCAAACTGAACAGTACCTACGGCAGCATAGAGAGTGCACAGACCATTATGCAGAAATTTTATTCGTGCGCACAAGGAATGGATACAGTGGCAACATACGCTATCAGAGTCGAAGATTTATATTTTCAAGCAATTCAATTAGGAGCGATCATCAGAAATGAAACATTATTGAAGCAAATATTCTACCAAGGATTGAGGTTGGACTTGAAGCTTGTGGCGCAATACAAGTATGATACAATTGAGGATTACGACAAATTTAAAGTGGAACTTAGGAAACTAGAACAAGAAATCCAACAGTCAGACAAACCAAAGACATGCCATGCAGCCCAGAAGGTAGACGAGAAAAGTGAGTTAAGTAAGATGAATGACACCCTTAAGGTACTTCAGGAGAAAATAGAGAAACTAGAAGCAGAGAAAGAACAACAATATAGTGAAGAACACTTCGTGTATGGGAGCAGGCGTGTACGAAGAGCAACAGGTAGATTTAGGAGCAATACTGGAAGAGGGAGAGGAGGTAGAGGACAGTGTCGACCTACTGGACCTACTGGAACCAACTCTTTTACACGTGGCAACTGTCATAGATGTGGTGAGAGGGGACACTATGCCAGGGATTGTAACAGGGATGTTGAATAACACCAGGTGACCTGTTACAGATGTCAAGGTCAAGGACACTACGCAAGAGACTGCCAGGTGGATTTGACCAAGGGTGATTTAAACGAATAGGTGCTCTAATCAATGGACCAGACCAGGGCACTACCTCTCTTAAAGAAGATCCTAAATTAGTTGGAGAAGCCAACATAGCTGTGATTGAGATTAATGGAATATCAGCTATAAATGCATTATTAGACACTGGAAGCTCAGTTAGCGTTATATCACAGTCATTTTACCAGAATAATTTAGCCGATGTAGAACTTAGACCTGTAACAGAAATTTTGTTTATTGAATGTTCTGGAGGATCCAAGTTTCCATATTCAGGATATATTGAAGTAGACATCGGCACAAGAGATGGAGTTCCAAATTCAAAGAAACAGCCAGCATTATTTCTGATTACACCAGACACTAACTTTTCAAGCGAAACGCCACTCATCATTGGAACAAACATCTTAAATGAATTTCAACAAGATTGCAAACTTAACTTTGGTGATAATTTTTTACAAGTAGCAAAGTTAACCTATCCATGGTATTCCTGCTTCAGAACATTAGTTATAAGAGAACGTAAATTGAAACAGAATAACAACAGATTAGGAATTATTAAGAGCGCACAACCATACAAGATCACCATCAGGCCGAATGAGACTATTGATTTAAAGGGATACGTTGATAAGGATATTGAAGGGCTTCTTGATAGCATTGAAAATATGATAATTGACCGTTACGGGAAACCGCATAACCAAAATGTGTAACCCTACATTTATGTACGATGCGTATTTTCCGTTACGGAAAATCCCAAGAATTAACGATTGGCTTTGCACATGTCGGTCGGTCTGGCTGTCTATCGGTAGGCCAAAATGGTTTCAGTTTAAGAACTTTTTGGCCTAGGATCTTCAAACTTTACATGGAGATTGACCAGCAATAGCAGATGACTCCTATTGATTTTGAGTCAGTAGGTCAAAGGTCAAGTTCACAGTGACCTTTACGAATTGCAACAATTAGTTTTCGGTTTATAAGTCGAGGGCGCACATTTTATAAGATGTACATCATGCCCATTTATTTCCCTCATATCATTTTGGTCACAATGAAGGTGTACATCACGAGGAGTATGGTAGAGGCGTATTACACGTAACTACACTGTACAATTTAACTTATAGGTCAAAATCAGGGTGGACATACCACGTGACATTTTGGCTAAGTCCGAAGTAAAATATGTAAACAGTTAAAAACAACCATAATACTTAGTATCATATTATTTGGCCGGTTTTCAGGAGCTATGTTCGACACTCAAGCCGATAATGAGCACTTCCCATGAACACTAATTTGTTTCAACAGAATGCCACAGTGTATGCTCTAAACCGGCTAAGTAATTAATATTCAGTCGAGTCGGTTTCGGTCATAAACTGTGATCTGTCTCAAAAAGTATAAAGTAACATGGGTAGAGCTTATTCTTGGTTTGGGCTTTCTATATATGCTAAACAATTCAGAGAAAACTATTGTGGGAGGAGCACGCTCTAACCAAAGTCGGTTAAAGTTCGAAGAATGATTTATTCCAGGAATCATAACCACATTGATTGCATTCCTTTAGGTTAAAATATTCTTAAATAAATCGTTTCACAAACTCTAACCCATTTATGAAAATTCAATCATTAGTCACAGGTGGCAGTATCAGTATTTGGTCCGCAAACGATTAAAAAATAAAATTAAAAAAATATTTAAGAAATCCCGTCACTGATCTTATATACTATCCTTCCTAGTATACTTAGCTCAGTGACGGAAATTTATTTATATATATTTTTTTAATTTTTATTTTCCAAACACTGATACTGCCACCTGTGTCATTAGTATGAAGTGCGTAGAAGACTTTATTAAATAATATCCATAAAACTGCTGGGGTGTTGTAAGCGATCCCATTTACATGTTTTGAATAATTGAAGAGTTTAATATAAATTCCTGGTAATTGCAACACATGGGGGACATTCACTGGGTTTATCACGTGAGATCATACCAATGTACACCACGCAACGATGAACAGATAATAATAAGATACATTCAATACGAATACGAATACGAAAATTCATTTTGCATAAAGCATAATACAATGCTTATAACAAATATGTACAAATATGAGATGACAAAAATGAGTTTTCAGCTGAAAAAATAATAATAATTATGTACTATGCATTGCGTGTTCGAATCCTGACTGGCTTCGTAATGTGTCTGGTCAGATTAGACGCCCATTATTCCACCAGTCAGGCTTTGGACAATCAAAGGTAATACTAATCACCACATGTGATATAACATTTTGAATGCACAATCAGACACATAATATTGGATGGTGTAAGATAACAGACATTCAACACAATAGTATAGCGTAGTTCATTCAACCGCTTTAAAAACGCACCACTATTGAAAATAATCAAAATTTGTCAAAAATCACTTTTTGCTAAAATTAATAGTTTACATGGTTTTATCAGTACATGTATGTATATAGCTAGAACATACAAACATAAGCTGATCATACTGACGGATGTCGGTTCAAAAGCAAAACATTTTGGATATTGAAAGGTAAAGTGTCACCCCTATTGAAAGGGCCAGTCACTTTGACTTATGAGATACCTATTTTTCATGCCACCAGAATCCATTCTTGTATTGCAGGACGCCTGGTAGAGATGAGACTGCAGTAACCATTCTTTAACTTGTTGGCGGCTCACAACCGGTCGCATCAGTTATAACACAGGTTCTGCTGGGATTCGAACATTTAATCTTCCGCCAGAGTCGTTTGGAAGTGCAGTTTGAACTTCCATATAAACAAGAGCACCGCCTCGAGTGCTGAACGCAGGACCTTAACGTACTTGATAGTCACCTAAACCTTTTGGCAACCTGCATTTTGATATTCTGGTTAAACGCCATTTCTCGACCCGTTTCAGTTATAGATTGTCCCATATTCACCAACACGTTTCTTCAGACGGTTTTCTAACTACATGTAGTGCTAACCCCTCAACCGGCAACCAACAACAATCCCGTGGAGGAAAATCGTGCTTAATAATTTTCAAATTTCATGGGTGAGTAGCAAAACCATTTGATTGTTTACAACGTATCCATGAGCATAAAACTCTTCAGGTTTTCTGCCAACTGCGATTTCAATAATTTACATAAAGGCAAGTTATAATGTGAAAATAATGGTTTTATAAATTCCCATTTGAATTAAATTAGGATGATATATCAGTTATGCAATCATTTATTAGCAATTAACGATCGATCCACGACATCAATGTAATAATTATTAATTATACATAAAACACCACGTGGTAGTTTCGTGACATTGTCTACTAAAATATGAAACGTTACTTGGAATTTTATGAATACATCGGGAATTAATTTTTTACAAATCAACCTCCCAGGCAGCTTGTTATAAAATGCCACGTGACCTTAGCATTTATCACGTGACTAATAACATATCATTAAAATACTTAATATAATAAGCAAACAAATGAGGTACATACAACGTGGTATGCTCACAACGGCCATGCATTTTTCTGGCTTTTTTCATGACATAACAACAACTTTAAAAAAAATTACAAAATTGAAAAATATCCCTTCTGCAAATTATCCACACGTGAATGTTTGATTCTAAAACACACAAACTTTAGAAAACTGGAAATGTGTGTATGGGACACGTACCCCATTTGGGTATACTATACAGTAAATGTACAAAGGGCCATAACTCTGGTAACAATTGACGCAGCAAAAAGTCCTTTCCTTAATTACGGTCATCTGCACATTTGGGGGTGTTAATCTGTGGAAGTTTGAAGACATTCCACCGCACAGTTTATGAAGAGTTCAACACACACGATTTCGTTACGTACGTACATACGAAGGAACATGCGTACGGACAGCACCATTGCTATATTTCCCACTTATAAATAAGTATGGGGGGGGGGCACAAAAGGTAAAAAACATAGTTGATTTTGGCTGTCTGTAAAGTAGTACCTAAAGGTGTTTAAACAACTTACATTTTGGTATATAAGTCTAGGATGTACATTTCACAATATGTATATCAGGCACATACGTTTCCCTCATACTACTTGGTAACAATGGAGAGATGCACATCCACAGAAAATGTATGGCATAATGCGCCCAGGATAATGTGATATTTACAAACATTGACCGGAGTTGCCTACTGTTGCAAAATTGGTTACTTAAATAAACACATACTGTACGGTCAATTATATATTAAATGAACACTGATAGATATCGTGCACACTTGATTTTCCACCTATGAGGCTTATACCATTTTCTCCGCCTTTCTTGTTATCACGGGCGCACTATAGAAGCATACTACACGTAGCTACACAGTGTACCTTGTATACATGTATAGTTCAATTTTGAACCCTGAGCCATGACCTTTTCTAAAGACGAGTCTATTTGGGCGGGTAGCCCGTGATTTATTGATTTCAATAGTCATGGTTTAAAGATATGATACTTACTAATATGTGTAATTTATCAATTGGCAATTTAGCGCAGTTAGTCAATCCGGCAACAACCTTTAATCGGCGAATTGATTAAACTTTAAAAGTGCAGTCACGGCTCAATGCTCGAAATCGAACTATACATCAAAAACATCAAATGTACTGTCTGTACGCACCTTTACTTTGGACTATTCCGATGAGGTCAACTCGCACGAACTGCACGGACTGGACAAGCTACGAGGAGCAGATCTGCACGTGTTTGTGTAAGTTGGATATTGGACAGAGATTTAAATACTGTATGGTGATGATTTTGCAGGGTGTACAGACTGGGTAGGTAAGTGAAATATGTCTTTTTACATTTGTAACGATTTAATAGTTATACAGTATGGCTGATATTCATAAAGCACCATTGCAAACATCCTTTAAATTTTTTCTTGAAATCTTAAACTATCCTCATAGCAAGTGTATGGAACATCAGCTAAAGAAGAAATTCGATATTATAATGATGTCCTACAACTTTGATGAGGAGGCATATTGTTTTGCACATGTTGTATTTCTGATATATTACGATCATTTTGCATTGATAAACTTCTACACTAGAACACATGACACAAGCTTAAGACTAGGGGTTTCGGCTTTGTGAAACTTGGGACTTTCATTTTCAGCGGTCTTGTATTATTTTCTCGATCAGTTTTGTGTTTTGCATTGGGTTGAGATTATTCATTTAAATATAGACACACGGGGCATTTGAGCTCTTGGTCAATGTTAGGAGAACATACATTTGTACCGGTTGCCATTTTGTATACAAATGGATGACGTCAGAATGATCGACCCTGTACGTGTTTTCTGTTCGGACATATTCAAACAAAATTTGACGGCTTTGATGTTGTTATGCCCCATACTTATTTATAAGTGAGGTGGGGAATATAGCAAGGTGTTGTCCGTACGTCCGCCCGTCCGTCCGTTCCACAAATTTTATGTGTATACCTCTTCATAAGCCAACCATTGGGCGGAATTTCTTCAAACTTTTGCAGATTTCATCCAAATATGCAGATGACCGTAAAGGAAAGAATTGTTGCATCAATTTACCAGAGCTATGGCCCTTTATAACTTTAACCACACATTGTATATACCCCAAGTGGGCACATTTCTAATTTGCCTAGGTAAAAAACCCCGTCATTAACGTTTAAATTTAATTAATGTAAACAGTAAGAAATGACGCGTATGAAGTTATTAACCTAGGCATTTAGGCATTGTTGATTCAAAAACCTTCTGTCCAAATTATTAAGGACGTATCTTTCACAGATGACAGGTATCAAAGCAATAATAGAAACATCACTATAAGTTGCATGTTCATGAAACAAAATGCCCAGCATTGTGAAAGTAATAATTAATTACTTATGATGACGTAGCACATGAATAGAAACAATGCAAAAACAACAAAAAAATGCAGCATTGAAATGTAACGTTTCGTACATTTTAATACATAATTTATTATGACTGGCATACAAATGGGTGACTGAATGGAGCCTTTATAAACAAAGCTGAATAGTCCTTTAACAAGGCTAAATAGATAAATATATAGTAATACATATTTAATTACCATTGCCATACAATTGGGACACTGGAACAAGCGTTTATCTGCACTTTTTAGAACAAGAATAAATAACATTAAATTGCATTACTTAAATAAATCATTTCTACGTTATGGCATTATCAGTTTACGGAGTAGTGTGTTGTAGAATAAACTGAACGAATAAAAACAATTGTTGAATTCATAGGTTATAATTGTTGGCCGGTGTGCCTGAACACGACGTAACAAGGCCCGGTGATTATAAACATGTTCTCATTCGCAAACTCCATACTCCAAACCAAAACTTTTTTTCTAGAATTTTGCATTGGAACCAACACCAACTTGAAGCAAATGATCCAATTTAGAAAATGGACCACCAAAATATATTTCCATTCAGTCATAAAGAAGTTACAGCAGTTTTTTTAACTAAAAACATGCTCTGACTGTAGTACGGAACTTTTGAGTTTGAGCATGGAATACGTTCTCAGATGTTCGTGTCCGTTTCCTTAAGCAAAACGCTATGTAGCGCTATCCATGAAAGGTAATGTGATCGATAGCACTTTGCTTAAGTAACGAATACCAGTATTTTACAACCATCACGTTTATAACGACAGGGCAAACAACCTCGATAAATAAATCTAGTTATTCTATGTAACAGTTACTTCTCTTTCTATCTATTTGATTTCTCCACAGACAATATACTTATCAAATGATATAGCTTGGCCATTTTGACCTGAACCTAGCCTTTATGCAAGAATATATTACAAGGTTCTTGCGTTGAATATATCAATTTCCGCAAGCAAATCGTGCGATATCGGTATTTCAGATTTGTGTTTGTATTACAAGTCGAGCGTCTTCGTGATACTCACCGATCTTGAAAACATACAGTCGGTGTTACAAACGTAGACAATATATCGACTGTTAAATTATTCAGGCTCATGTCAATGTAGGCAAGCTATACCACACAATACAACACGGAATGGGATAGAGCGTTTTGACGTTAGTATACGTCACAAGAACTACTGGAACGCTACAACTCTATGTGTACAAAAGTCAGCACAGTTCTTGTGATTACCGAAAATGTGATGGACTGAGTTCATTATGTCTTTCTCCAACTTGAGGGCTGCTTCATGTTTGTTTTCTTCCTTTGATCTGATTCTAATGGCACAACGTACCGCACCGACCAAAAGTATGCGAACATATTATATTGATAGTCTCTCATAGGAAAGAAGTGTTCATGTTTAAAAATAACTGACTCAAAATTCTAATTTTCGGGCCCATGCCCTTCATCAGGATTTATTTCTATGCGAACACCTTTTGACAAATTGTTCCTTCCCTTGTAATGAGGATTTGATTCCACAAGTTTTTCTAAGTTAGAACGCAGGCACTTACACACGTGGTTTGAACACTCTAACTTCCGAACCTGGCTGCCCCAAACTGGGATTTCTTCATGTATTTTCGCATACACAGAAGAATCACCAACTAGCCACATGAACCGTAATACATGCATTTTCTCACACGCACGGAATCCTTCAAGAATTATATCAGCCTCCATTGCTTTAGAATTTGATGTCAGATTCTTGAAGCACTGATGTTCGGTAACAGCTTGGTGATTATTCTGTGCATGCGAGCATATGTAACAATATTTATTCCTTATTCCAATACACCCACTAAACCATTATATGAATGTTTAAGGGTCATTTTGCTCACGTACACCCTCCGTCTGCGATCACCGTTATGACGTTATGATAGGAACCCCTTGGTGAAAGAAGTTGTTCTCTGCACCAAGTCTTCTTTCTTCTGCACCTTTAAGTTAAACAAAAGTATTAGACAAATATTCATATGGATCATTAAATCATATATAGAATGTATATCGACAGTATAAATGTTACATTGAGACATCCTGATTTTTCCATAATAAGACACTCAAGTCAGAAAACTAGAATGATAATCATGATAATATTGTAACTCCCCGAAAACCCGTATTGAAAAATCAAAACATTTTAAAAACGCACAAAAAAAGAAATCCGCAAAATGTATGCTATGAAAGCAGCATACTTTGTGTCTCGACCACCTTGTATATACTGAAAAACAGAAGCTAAAGCCTGTGTCCACAGTTCTGAAACAATTCTTACTACTGGTTTGTCTTCCAAAACAAGTTTCTTGGCTGATTCACAAACTATGACATGTTTCATCACTTCATTCATATGGGTCTCTAAACATCCCAAATTCATTAGCCTATATCCATTTACATTGACATTATGTATTCGCCTCAAAACCAATTTCAACGAATCCAATTTTTTACAGTGATACTGTGTTTGAATAATTGGTAACAAAACCAGGTACACGTAATTTCCGATTCAAGGAGTTTCTAGATTTCACTTTGGTTAGTCTAAGTTTCAAATCTGATGTACGTTTACAAACATGGATAAACTGATTCTTCATTTCCGCTTTCGGGCATGTCTTCCCGGTGCTAGACCAAAACGTTTATTTCCTTTCCAATGAACTTTCATTTTCCTAGAGTTTCAATTTAATCACTGTGACACATGTTCACGAACTCTGCTAACGGTGAGTTTTTTTCTTGATTATAACGATCGTGCATTTAGTGTGGTTGTATTATATATAGAATATCCCGTATATGTAAGAATACCCGACAAGTACCGACTTCGCTCTATCTTTAGTTGTTTTTTTATTGATGCTCGACCAAATGCAGTTTTCAACCGAGTGTAATAATTTGGTCGATCATCAGTTAACAACAGTTAAAGATAGAGCAAAATTGGTAATTGTTTAGTGTTCCTACATAAATGTGATCTATAGGCTGTATCTTATAGTCATATAAAGTGCACGATCGCTATAATCAAGAAATAACTCGCCGTTTAATAGCGGACTAAATCGCTATTGTTTTGACTTGGTAAACAATAGAATAAAATTGTTTAAAACGCAGTCCTCAACATTTTTTTAAAAAGTTTTTACACCCGGACATCGTTAAGGCTGACGCACGAAATAATTAAGAGCGATTTCTGCGAAAGGCACCTCAAAATGACCATATTCAGATATATGGCTGTCGCAAGTATGGAACGCCACAGCTGCCTTAACATCTAAACGGACATCATATCATGACAAATGATTATCATATCATGTTAAACGGACATAATGTAATACCAAACCCTGGTCATATGAAGACACATGGACAAGCTGTAATGAGATAAGCACACCGTATCACGGTATAATACCTTATAATGCAACAGATGTCATGCAGCTATGGCGTTACATACCCAATGCTTACACAGCTCGTACAAAGTGATGTGTCACATGCCTGTCAATGTGTCTCTATCACAACTTACGCAACCATGAAATCTTGTTAGGTAATCTAAATGTGTTTAGTTGAATTGTACGGACAATATCTCGCTGATAAAACTGTTCAAGTTTCATAGTAAGTACTCGTCACTCTGTCAAGCGGCACTACGCCTAAAACCATAGCATTAACCTTAGCAGTTAAAGTAGGTCCTGAAGTTATTGCTGTCATTTTGAGCGATAAAAGATATGAAGGTTTGAATTTATGTCAGTCAATTATATCGCCTTGTTGTTTAAATAATGTGATTACTCAAACATGATGTATTATAACTGATATATGCCAAGGACGTTGTCGCCATCTTTCTTGTTGCTTTTCCGAACTGAAATGTTGCTTCATAAAGATGGTGTGTGTGCGGTGTCTGTATTCACATCGTAGCAAGACCGCGTTACTTTTGGCTACAGCGCCGATACGCAATTTGCTTCACATCGAAAACAAAAATAGCCGTAAGTGTGTTCTTCACCAATTCTTATAAAATGTACGTTCAGGGAAAGCATAAGCTTCCCATAACATATAGTATCTATATCCGTAACTTGGTCGTTTTGGCAAACACCATGCGAAACCTTCGGAGGGTAGTTCAACAATTTCGAATCATTTCCTCCAGGTATCACAGGGTGCTACACAAAACGGTACCACAGTTGGCATAGATCCTGTATTTCGTTTAATTTCTGTTGCGTTTGTGGTCAGATTCTAGCATCATTGCATAAGATGTCAATTTTCAACCTTTTGTTTGACATACCTTTACTAGCTGTCTTAGCCAAAACGCCACGTGGTACATGTATACCCATCTTAAATATTAATGTTCATTATTGCTATAGGTTTCTTCCGATTATATTCCCGCACGCCAATTGTCTAAAATCAAAAATCGCTGGTTAAACGTTAAAAGCTCCTCTTCTTATTCAGGTATCCGTTGCCTTAGCAAAGCGCTACGTAGCGCTTTCCGTGAGAGGTAAGCCATGTCTTCCATATTTAATTGAACGGGAGGTAACTGAATGAAGGCGCTCGGTAGCGATTTGCTTACGTAACGGACATCAGTATAACAGTCAAAATGACAAAAACCTATTTAAAACATGAAATGTATGTGTTTGAACAAAATAAATCGTGCCTTCACGTGAAAATGCTGAATTTTGTTTTATCGGTTTTAATGCGCCTAGGAATGTCGTTCATTACACAAAATTATATTGTGTGTACATGAACACTGCAGGAGCCCGTTGACGAACAAAAAGTGATCAGTAGCACTTTGTCAGGGGTGACCTCCCATTGAATAAAATATAAAATACATTGCTGCCCTCCCTGAGATAGTGTGATTGGTATGTAACATGTTCTTGTGAGTCCGCCTTGAATGTTGAAAATGTGTTTACTGCGTACTTTATTCGAACCTTGGACACCCACCCCCGCTTCCAAGGCGTACGCACCCTAACCAATTGACCACGGTCGATGTTTTATATTTGGTATTCAATGTTAGCAGAATTTGATTGTTAGATAAAAGGTATTCATATCTCCGTTAAAGATATTTCATTTAAGTGGTCATTTATAAAGTATGCTAACACCACACTTAGTCATATTTCTACGCTAGACTATATCATTATTTACGTGTATAAACACATTATAACTACATTCGTGCTTTTGTTTTCATGAGTCAATCCATCAAATTCAACTCACTTGTTATAATAACAGCAAACCACAACTTCGGAAATGACTAATAAGCTCAAAACAGCAAAATGTGCAGTTGGATTCCACATTCGAAAAATGATTCGGATCATCTTGTCCTTTATGCATTGCAATTGACGTATTAATCGAAACTCATCGGCGTTTATCTAACGAGGGCGTATTTCTCAGTAGACTGGTGCCGCGGTCCGCTTTTAACTATCGTTCTCAAATATATTTTGTGAATATTCTGACCGTGGACCAGTCTAATTTCTCAGTTACGGAAATGCCCGAGTAATGCCCGAAATGGTCGGATTGTTGAATTCCTTCTCGTATTACTTTAATTTTACGTGTTAATCGGGTTGGAATGTTAACCTTTAACGATTTGAACCCGATGTTAATCATGTTATGTTCTTTGATTAAACAAACACGTCACAAATTTGTATTGCCTGTCTGTGACGTCATCACTTCATTACGTATTCTGTTCACGTCAGAGCACATTCTTATCGCGTGACTCAGCGTGCATCTCGGTTAATGTATCCATGTCGTGTTTTTCGGTGTAAGCTGTTTACCTTTTAAGATTTATCTTGCTCATTCATCAGATGAATTGTTGCTAGTAAATATATTCGTACTGAATGTTTGAATGATATGGCTGATGTACGGCAATTGAGCTTTGCGCATGACCTTCTTGCTTCTTTTTCACATTTCTGGTATTTTCATGTTGGTGGACGTCCTTGGTGTTGTTTTTTTAAAAGTCATCCTTTGCTATTTATTGAGTTCGGCATTGATGCTTTTGTTGGTACGTGGATCAGAACGGTTTAACGTTCTCGTGTTAGATGGTGCTTTGTGCATGACCTTCTTGGTTTCTTTGGTGATTTTTCGAGTTGTTGGACGTTCTTGGTTTTTGTAGATTCTTGGTGCTTTGTGATTGATGCTTCAAGTGATTCATTGTGCAGCATGTTTTCATTCAGATGGTATAGCTTGGCTATTTTGACCTGAGCCTGACCTTTAAGCAAGAATATATTACAAGGTTCTTGCTTTGAATATATCAATTTCCGCAAGCGAATCGTGCGTTATCGGAATTTCAAATTTGTGTTTGTATTACATCTCGAGCGTCTTCGTGATACTCCCCGATTATGGAAACATACAGTCGGAGTTTTAAACGTAGGCAATGTATCGACTGTTAAATTATGCTTATCAAAAGGCCAGGCTCGTGTCAAATTGGCCAAGCTGTATGTTGAGCACAATGGTTGTGTATGTATCCCAGAGATGCTGAGCTGCTTTGTTATTTCTATACATGTGCATTTTATGTGCTGAAACGTCAGTGATGTAGGATTTGGTCCTAGTCTGTCTTGTAGTAAATCAAACACAATATTATGGTTTCCTGTTGGCGTTGTTTGGCTTTCAATTTTGTGTTGTGGGCATTGTTGCGTTTGGTTTTGATCCGTGTTTTTGCGCGTGTTCCATGTTATATCTTTTGTGTTCGGTATTTCTAGTGAGTGCTGTCATCCCTATTCGATATGTCATTATCTTTTTGAGTGTGCAACAGCAATGCTATGGCCAGATATTAGTGGCTTAGAATGACAAAGTCATAAGTACAAAATCAAATTTTGAGAAACAAGAAAAAATGGTCTAAAAACTACTAAGTAGTACTTCTTCTCATTCTATGCGCACGATATTGCTGTCGTGCTATTTGTAGTATATTTGATTAGTGAGGGATTAAATTTTTAAATAAAATTGCTAAAATTTTCCTCGGCTGGCTGGGGAAACTGTCCGCTGTATACGACAGAAAAAAACTGTTTGTCATATTGTTTAAACGAGGGCATCATGTCAAATCGACCAAGCATTAGCTTCACCATCCCGCAAACTTCAAAGACAATTTGCAGAAGACGTTTAAGGACATTGTCTGCATTTTCAAGAATTCCATTTTAAGGTTCATCATACTTCAACCTTGTTCAACATAAGTTGTCCACTTTGCTCTACTTCTGTTGACAGCAATTAATCGTTGAGCTCACCAAGCAGTCGCATTATTGTACGTTTGTTATTTTTCGACGGTATTGCAGTCTCAGGAATCACCTTGGCAACATAGCCAAACTTTCACAATTCCCTGCCCCACCCGAAACACGCGACGAGGGGTGCCTGTACAAAATTAAAATCGACGAGTAATAAGACCCGCGCAAGTTTCTTTGCAATCAAAATTTGATGAACTTTAATACACATGAACATGCCTGACTGTACAATAAATCGGTTCAGTTATGACAAAGAGACTTGTTTGCGTAAACCCATCAAATTGATAAAACTCCTTAAATAGAAGTCTGTAAGAATGGTAACTGACAGAGCACTGATAGGCGGATAGGCTATCTACAAGGCTACATATGTTTGCAATAGGATTAATAACCAACATGTTCTGTACACGGAAGTGCGGTAGTTTTTTTGAATGAAATGATTTAACTAAGACTATATTGAGTATCGAATCGTGATTTTGACTTTCACATTGGTTGAAAAAAAACAACAAAATAAACTTAATTTAAATGTCAGCCTCAGTGCGTGCACCAAAATATTTAGTCTGAGGAAATATATCAAGTTATTAAGTTAATATTCGCACAAGGTGCAAACAAATATCGCAAAGCTTTACGAGGAAGCGCCGGAATAAATGTTTGTATTTATGTGTCGCTGGTATTCTAGTTGAATGGAATATAAGCGGTGACGAGCATAAAACACTGTCCTGTCAAAGTGCAGCTACGCGTATTGAATATATGTATGCATAATTAACATCTATTTCATTTCATTAACATTTTACATTTGTAATTATAAATTTTAAGTAGGTGTAGCTCGCATTTTTCGTATGACAAATGAACTATATGACAGGCTTTGCGTAGTATATGGTAGACGTGTCACGAACAATGAAGGAGATACTCGTTGAATAAGGAAATTGTGAGACAACCAGTGAAGTCATAAGCAACATTTTAGTGCTAATAAAAATGTAATAGAGAATCGAACGATTATTATCGAACTGCATCGCGATTGACCAACTTTTGAAACATTAATAAAAATCGAAAGCATATATACGTGATATATCTGATTGTTTGTTGGGACTTAACTATTTACCAAATAGTGATAAGGGACATTCAAACGACGACGTGCATTTGGCGGACAAAAAGTAAAAGGACAAATAAACAGCGCATACCTTTGGTATTTAAATAGATTGTTTAATAGATCTACACTGAAAACATATGCATTCAAACTTGAAGTCATAAGTCTATCAGGGGATATCATTTGATTCGATTAACATCAGCGTGCCTGAGGACCACGTGCAAACTTGCTTCTTTCGTCAAATTGTGACCCACTTGCAAACCTTCTGCGAGTTTGTGTTAGACAAAACTATGTTCAGTTTAATGTGATTCAGACGCTCGACAAGGAAAATGGATTCTAAGTTTGGTAACAGTGACAAGAAGATCCATTCGCAAGATTCCATTGTATGGATTGAAATCATACCACCAACTTCGCCATCGAGTCATCGTCAACGCGCATGCGCAGTCATTGATGGGCAGTGGAGGTGCGCAATGACAATGCTCGGTAATTCTTCAATTACCATCGGTGAGGAAACGGCTTGCCCTCAGATACCGGATAACATTCACGAACGGACAAAACAAAAGATTCTTATTCCATTGACTGTTTTAATCATGGTGACAAACATTGTTGTTTTGTTGTTTATAATATTCAACCGTAGATTCCATACACCGACATATATATTCATTGCTTCACTCGGTGTGGCAGATCTCTTCGTTGGGTTTGTTTCCATCGTTACCGTAGCAACAAAATCAAACGAAAGTGATTATAACATGTGCATCGCACGAATCGGGGTTACCATTGCAAGTATTTCTGCGTCTGTGTGGTCACTTACATGTGTTGCTGTGGACAGGTATATTGCCGTAACAAGAGCTTTACGATACAAGGTCATTATGACCAATCGAAAAACAGTTTTAGGAATCACGTGGTCTTGGTTCGTCTCCTTGGTGATAGGAGCCCTGCCATTGGCTGGTTGGAATGGCGGGTTAGATTCATATCGAGGCTATTGTTCGTTTATGTACGTGTTGCCGGACTATTACATCATCTTCCTGTTTTCACTATCAGCAATGATCCCATTCACGACCATGTTCGTCATTTATGGAATATTATTCAAAAGTGCCCGATTTCACATCAAACAAATTCAAACAATAGAGAAGTTACAATCAGACAGACGTTCTAATGGCGTATTCGGAATTTCCGCCAGAACTTTAAGATCCGTAAAAACGTTCGCGGCGGTACTTGGTTGTGTTTTCATCACGTGGTTACCGTTTATCATAGCAACCATTATGCAAATGGTCAGTCCGGAGAGAAATTGTACCCTGCAGACTATCATAGGAACCCATTTACTGGTTCTTGGCTTCTCGAATTCATTTCTGAATCCATTGATATACGCGTTGGGAACCAAAGACTTCCGTTCCAAAGTGAATGAAGTATTACATGGACGATGTTACACAACAGAGACACAGGTGTTTCCTAAAGAGTTGGCTACATCCGTGAATAATTTATGATCTATTTATTAGCATATGCTTTATTAATTTTGTAGGGTTGTAGTCATTGTAGACCTGTCGCAGGTATCTCCTAGACCGTTAATAGTAATTCCCGTACAAATTATGGGGCATATTGCTTTGCAAGGAATTTCCGAAGAAGGCCTTCGGCCGAAATATTAAATAAGTGAGAAAACCAAGAATACTTGAGATCAGTATTTGAATACCAACCTCTAACAGACAGATGCTGTTGGAACTTTGACCTGATGTATGTGTGAGCATTTAGAGGCCGAACTAATGGACTTAAACATATAGGCTGCCGGCCACAGTTTTCAACAAAATGCAAGTCCTGAAACTGACCACAATGCTTCAAATACCCACAAATCGGTTTTAACAACAAACCTGAAAAGAAAACATGTCATGGTTACATAGATAACAAGTCCAGATTACAATAAGCAACATCATTTCATAAACAGCCTACTGTAATTCACTCTTTTTTGTTCACAACAATCAGCCAAACCATAAAATTTTACTGCCCGGTCGAGGCCAAACAAGCCATGTTTGATTCCCATTTATGCGCTAACGGTCAATGATGGAAGTCTAACAGCTGCTGATATTTACAGATCAAGACTAGAAATCTTCAAGAATGGCACCAGAAACCCTTGCCATCCCTGCCGTTTTTTCACAAAATAGCTTTGAAAATGTACCATTCAATTTCGCTCAAAAAGCAGTTCTGTCAGTCAGTAGACGCTTGGTTTCAAGATTCAAGCTTCTTGGAGATCAAAAATGTAAACACATCCAATTCGCATGCACCATTAAGTAATATTATGGTCACTGCCAGGGATGAAAACCCAAAACCAGCAGTGAAATATTCTACAACTATGCAACAGCCCAATATTTAGCCAAAATGTACTCTATTATTATTTTTCTACATGGCCAATTCGCATATGAGGCTTGGAAACTGTGGTCTGGCTCCATACTTTATCAAACTTTAAAAACAAAATTGAACTGAACATACATCCTGTAACATGCCTAACTGTGTGGTTGATTTATGAATGACAACATATGCTATTTTCTGTTGTATTCAGACATAAAGTGTACCTGGTTTGACAGTTGATACCAGTATAGTCCAGAGAATTTGAAACGATCCTGTGTGTTAATAGCGTGGTATATCGACGGCACCGAACCAAAACCCCGTACCTCAATTTTGGCACGAAACTTTTTTGCAGCATCTGCATCTGCTAGACGTCCCGTGCATTTCTGTCTTGTCGCCATTTAATTAGCCAATTGCGTTACTTAGATGGCGACAAGACAGAAATGCGCGGGACGTCTAGCAGATGCGGATGCAGCAAAAAACGTTTTCGGGCCAAAATTGAGTTACGGGGTTTTGGTTCGGCACCGTCAATATTGTCTATACATAAATTTGTATTTATAACCACAGCTGTATGTTTTCATAAGAGGGGTGTTACGAAGATGCTCGAGATGTAATACAAACACAAATCTAAAATACCGACATTTCTTGATTTGCTTGTGGAAATCGATGTATTAAAAGCAAGACCTTGTAATACATTCATGCATGAAAATCAGGATCAGGTCAAATTCTCCAAGCTACATACTAGTATAGATGGAAGCAGTTTGTATGGATCAAATTCAGTTGTCACTCTAATGAATGCAAATTAAGCTTTGTATCAAAGCAATAGAATAATGTATAGTATGTTTCAATCTGTTGATGTAATGTATTTATCTTTCACAAGATAAAATTATCCAACTCGATAGATTTGCTTTTGCCAATGTTTAGAACTTTGCACATAGCGTGTTTCATAATATCTGTCCCCATTACACACGAATGCCATAAGTATGTGCATGGTCTTATCTGATATCTTCATATACCTATGGAAAGCCATCATTTCAAAATTGTATTCAATGTATTACATGACAATGTTACTATCAAGGCAACCCAGGAAATATTATAACGATCTTGAAAAATGTCAGTTTTTCGATATTTGTCAAAATGACTTTCAAAATGATTTTTATCCCAAATAGATACATGTAGCATAACTTGTAAGCTATTGAATGATAGACCTAGTTTAATAATGTTTATAAACAAAATTATATTCTGATTTGAAATTTTAAATAATACGCAACACGTTCAAAATAGATTAGTGTTACTGTTACTTTGGGTTCTAGTTGCTAGGCAACGAAAGAACATAACCACGCAGATAAATTATAGTTTGTAATCAAGTAAACGGGTGACTAGTTTTCTACTATTATTTTTTCCAAATGAATGTTTTAAGTTCACAAATAGACTTATAGAGTCTACAATAATATCACCAAAAGCTATTGTGTAATTTAAAAGAATAATTTAGAAAGAAAACAAGCAAAGATCAGCCACTTGTTTACTTGGTATAAAAGCGAGAAAGTAATGTTTTGTGGGGAGCGGTCGCGCGTTTCGGGATCGACAGGTCCCCGGTTCGATCCCCCTCTGGACCACTAATTTCTCTGAGCAAGACCCACATGCTCCACTCCACAATGGTGTAAAATGGTACCTGTGAGGGCAGTGTTTATTCCTGGGCGCCGCAGATCGATGTTGGCTGCCACACCACAGGAGAGAAATAGTCTCCCCAGGGAGAACGAGTGTATGTTTCCATAGGTAGCCCAATGACTAGTGGAAGTTGAAATGTCAAAGGGTGCTTGAGCGGCTTTACAGCTGAAAAGAGCCCTAGAAAATTGGTAACTTGACTTTGTGTTATATTCTTTCGTCGCCTAGCAACTGGTAACCAAAACAAATGTATTGCTAGTAAATGTATTTTTAGATTATCACAAATGGATGAAACTTTCAAACCGATATAATATAATTGTTTTTAAAAACTTTAAAACTGGTTAGATAATGCAATACTTTCCAAGCTAAATTATTCAACTGTGGAAAAAATATGGACGTCATTTTGACAATTGTCGCAAAAATGACTTTTTTAGGAATCTCAATTCCTGTGTTGAATTGATAGTACCATTGTCATGTTGTATGCTAAATAAAACTTTGAAATGTTGGCTTTCCATTGGTATTATAAAGATATGTTATTTCAGATGAGATCAAGCATTTTCTCATGGCATTAGTTTGTAATGGGAACACATACGGCACGGGTTCAATTCCTTGATCAAAGATGGGGACGTAAATATGAATATTTTGTATCTTTGTTCAGTATACATGTATTTTATTACATGCCGAGCTAACTGTTTATTTGCCAGTCAGCTTCGAATATGTTCACATCGTATGTAAACGATTGTACGTCAATATAACTTATGTTGCGATTGGATTTTAATAGTGGAACAGAAAAACACAATAATGTTGACAGAATAATTTGAAAAACACACTGAATGTACTAAGCATATGAAAAAATACATTAACAGTCACTACGTCAATGTCACCTTTGGTGCTAGTTAAGTTTTTTTTAAAGTAATTTGTTTTGGAAAACTTTAAGAGATATCAACTTGAAACTACACGTGCTACCTACAACCTCCGCCCGCCTGCTAAAATGCTACTTTCATATCACTAGGTCAACTTGGCATTTTAATTAAAAATTAACCTTGCCCATGAAATGCAAATGCCTCTGCCTAAGTTCTTCAAACTTCACACGTGCATGCACCCCAATGCCATCAACCACCACCTTATTCGATGTCACAAGGTCAATGTTGATATTTCTATTTAAAACTTCACATTGCTCATATAACGCCTGGGCCAATGTAATTGAAAAACCACACATACATGCAGTGCGTTCATTAACGAAAACGCTCGCCACCGTTCGCGAACAATACGTGAGTTCGCGTTAATGAACGATAAGTTCGCCACGAACATGTTAGCCAATCGCGAACGACCTTTACACATAGTTCGCCAAGCGAACAAAGATGGTGGATAGATAAATATTTGATTTAATTTATTATAATCTTAGCGATTTAAACATAAATTGTAGATTCTATGTGTTTTGCATTTGTGATACAGTGTGAATACCAAAGCTGAATAAATCAAACACGAAAGAAGTGTTACTGAGTTCCTAATTGTCAATCTACGAGTGAAAATCTAATAGAAAAAGTAAGGCCATTAGATCGTCTATCTCCGCCATCTTGAACGATTATACACTTGTTAAATGTTATAAGTACACCAACATGTAATAAATATATCTTTTTTATTATACATGATATTATGTTCATTTTTTGCATGTCTTCGTGCCAATAGTATAGCAGCAATATCCGATAATTCGATGATTGTAATTTGCCCGCTGCGAGCAGTGAACCGTGAATTTTCAAATTATGCAAAATGCACGTGCAAAACAAATGATTTTCGCACGAAGTCTCAAAATCTTGCATACACATTGTCCATCAATACCCACATCAGGAAAACACAAAATCGGACGGATTACGATAACATACCGTACAGGAGAGGTTTGTGAAACATACACGTCTCATGTCAATAAATAGCCTAGTGTAGCTAAGGTCACCACGACCTTGTCCTTTGACCTATCGACCTCGAAATTAGTAGGAGTCTTCATCTGATGATAAGCAACCTCTCTGTAAAGTTCTAAGATCTAAGATCCTTTATTTCTTATGGTGTGGACCAGGACTTGTTGTGTGTTAAATGGTCATGCTGGGTTTGACCTTTGATCCAAATGACCTTGAAATTGAGTCAGACCGTCTGTGGAGGATAACTAATCTCCACATAAAATCTTGGACTCCTAGGCCCACCCGTATTGGAGTTATTGTTGGAAAACCATTCGGCATGTCGACCGACCTACTATTTGCACTGTAACGCTATGTACTGTGTTGGTGTACTTATAACATTTAATGAGTGTATAAGTAGTTCGTAGTTCGCGTGACGAACTAATTCTCGCGGTGGACGTTTTCGTTAATGAACGTAAGGATGCATTTCAATGAGATCTTCAGCATACACATACTTCGAGGTTTGTTTGTTTTCAATATTTCAAGATAACACTTAGTCTAATGTTACTTAATTTGATAAAATCAATTCTTGCATTTACTGTCAAACTGGAATGAAGTCGAGCGACCAGCACCCGTTGGTGGTGTTCTTGTTATTATTAGAATTAGGTTTGCCTATGTTCTCGTATTCTCGAGTAACACTGATTGCCATGTTATCTAAACTCATAGACATATCGCTAGGGGTTCAGCGTTCACTTCGATTGCGGGACGTCTCGGGTTCGATCCCAGGCCGCGTCACACCAAATACGAAATAAAAATGGTAACAGAAATTCCCTTGCTAGACGCTCAGCCTATAAGGGAAACTGGCTTCTCTTCTCTCATACCCTTGTGGCGATGAATAACATCAGGAATGAGGTGTCGGGAGGGGTGAATATAAGTTGGAGAAACTTGTTTCCCAATCGACGTTCATAATCGATCTTAAATAAATTAGTATAAACAAGACAATAGTCCGGCACTGGCCATCTCCATCACATTGAAGTAAACTGCCAGGGTATTGGTGGCGCCGCATCGATAACAAAGGGTGCAAATACGTATACAGGCCTACGAAATAATATCACAAACTACAGTTTAGACTTCCCCAACTTTTCACCCAATACAACAGTCGGTTCTTCCAGACACTTGTTGGCATTTATGGCTACCTTCTTCTTCTTCTTCCATGTAATTCTTGTTGATATTGTTAGTCTGGTTTCTTTCCGATGGCTTTCTAGTGTCTTCGACTTCATGTCTGATAACATGTTGGTTGCGCTGGGTCTTGTTGTGGTACCTGTTCTTGACGTACAGCGCTGATCAATGTTTTGTTTGGTTGTTGCTGTTTTGGGTAGACCATTTTTCTTGTTGTCTTTCAGGTGCATTTGATCTGCTGTGTAGCACGTAATAAATGTGGAACATTGCAAGAATATATATTACATATCCATATGTCTCTCATAGTTCCTTGTGTTTTTTAATCACTTGCTACAAGTTAATACCCTTCTTTTATATAGGCATACTGTAGTATACATGTAGTTATAATTTCACTCGCAGATTTGTCGCACGTTATCTAAACGTAGTTTTGCTTAGTGTCATGAGTGCGTGTAACATGTGGTGACCAAACATATGGATGGGATTAACCACGAAACGACAATGGTGTCATGTTGTGGGGAGCGGAGACATAGAGCGTGCGTTTTTGAGTCTAGAGGTCCCGGGTTCAACCCCCTCTGGACCACTGGTTAATTTCTCTGAGCAAGAATAAATCACATGCTCCATTCCACCAGGTGTAAAACAATAATTGGTAACTGTGAGGACAGCTCGATATGATCGATATTCCTGGGCGCTGCAGATCGATGTTGGTTGCCATACACACAGTGGAGATATAGTCTCCACAGGTTGACTCCAATGCAGTTTTCCATGGGTAGCCCAGTGATCAGGGGAAGTTAAAATGCCAAGGATCGTTGAACGGCTTAAACATATGAAGACAACCCTAGAAAATTTGTAACTTTTTAAACTGTTTTAATGTTTGTAAGTTTGACGTTCGTTAAACTAGAAAATGTACAAAGACATGCAGATACCACTAAAACACGGAACAATTATCATACATAACCGAACAAGAACATACAGCCTTACAACAAGAAATGTTTGTCAAACATGTACGCCCCCATGGCAGACAACTATTTGGAAATGGTAAAGGTCAGTCACTGTGGCCTAAAAATTAACATGGGGTCATTTATAGTGTTGCTTGCAACCTCCATGTTAAGTTAGAAGTTCATAGGGCAAAGCGTCTTGAGTTATTGAAAGGATACATATCCGACATGTGCAAGAAGTAATATACTCTCTCATCAAAGATGACGTCAAGTTTTAAGATGTTAAGGTTCTAGTTGTGACCAATCTACATGCAACCTGGGGGCACTTGAGCAAGTCTGGGGATCGGTCCTCGGGTAAGCCCTCTTGTTTTGCTCGATTTCGAAGACAAAAAGTTGAGCTATTGTCTTGATGGGATCGTCTGCGTGTGCGTTGGTCAGAGTCATTTTCCAGACTTACAAAGGTTGCGAAACTTAGCATAGTTTTTTACCAGGGAGGAGTCCACACTGACAAGGCTGATAACCATGTGACCAATATTTATTGAGTTATCTGTCCTTGTTACTGTCAAAAACGAAAAAGTCGAGCGTCCAGCACTCGTAGGTGCTGCTCTTGTTCTAACAAACGATAATACACGTTGTACATGCTCAAGATAAGTAAAATGAAGTGTACATTGTATTTAACAGAAACTGGTTCAATGAGAACGACAAACCCTTTGACGTTTCAGGACAGGTGACTGTTATGATAGGCGAAGACTAACTTTTGACAAGACTTGTTCTGTTAGAAGATGAAAGCTTGTGATATTTGGTCCATAGCAAAATTCAAGACAATTTTGATTAAACTTCAGGTAAGCGCTTTGAGGCTCTTGTTTCAAAACTGTCTTCCTAGCTGGATATACTTTTACACATCATTTAAACATGGGGTGTATTTCTTAGAAATTGATCGATTGTGTAAATCTTTCATTTGTTTTTTTAAGACAGGTGGCTGTTTTATGCAGGCAAGATCTGACTGTATTTTTGTAAGATGTCAATCGTGAAAGCTCGACCATTTCCGCTTGTCTCCGGTAAATATACAAGGCATAAATGCCGATGATGTGTGATGTTGATGAGGTAAGGGAGATAACTCTTGTATATAATAAATCTAACTTCCATCAGTGGATTGTCTTTCTTGGAAAATTTTACTTCAATGCCTCATTTTATCTTCAGATTATACACTGCCCACCAAAAATAAATATCCAGAGGTTATTTTCCCAATAACATGCATCTATAACACTATTTGCAAAACAGAGAAGTGAAAACCAGGGTTCTTTGTTGTTTATTAAGTGTTAAGACCATGCATTGATTGGTACCCTTAATTTAAACAATTAATCTTCGTTGCCTGGCTTGAAAGATAAGTTGGCCATAAAAAGACGGAAAATTTAGCCCCTTGAACCCCGTGGTTATTTTAATTCTGTACATTTTCATCTTTATTTGTACCACATTTTTGGCATGTTTAGTAACTGTAGGCTCAGAAATTACTGTCACTGTGACTGTCTGACAAGCAGATGTCGAATAATTTCTGCATCTGTCAAAAAATATATACTTATTTTTGGTGGGTGCTGTATGTTCAGCTAAAATACAGCAGTCTGTTTCCAGAAGTTTATTTTACGCTGGCCAAAAATTCTAATAACAATATTTTTTTTATAGACATGAACAGACATTTGGACTGTAGACTGACATCTGGACTGTATACTGACATATTGACTGTAGACTGACATATGGACTGTAGACTGACAACTGAACTGGATACTGACATGTGGACTGTAAACGGACAACAGGAATGTAGACAGACTTGACTGTAGACGGACAACTGGACTGTAGACTGGCATGTTGACTGAAGACTGACAACTGGACTGTAGACGGACAACTGGACTGTAGACTGACATGTGGACTGTAGACTGACAACTGGACTGTAGACGGACAACTGGACTGTAGACTAACATGTGGACTGTAAACGGACAACTGGACTGTAGACTGACATGTGGACTGTAGACTGACAACTGGGCTGTAGACGGACAACTGGACTGTAGACTAACATGTGGACTGTAAACGGACAACTGGACTGTAGACTGACATGTGGACTGTAGACTGACAACTGGACTGTAGACGGACAACTGGACTGTAGTCGGACAACTGGACTGTAGACGGACATCTGGACTGTATACTGACATGTGGACTGTAAACGGACAACTGGACTGTAGACAGACTTGACTGTAGACGGACAACTGGACTGTAGACGGACAACTGGACTGTAGACGGACGTCTGGACAGTAGACTGACATCTGGACTGTAGACGGACAACTGGACTGTTGAGTGACATGTGGACTGTAGACTGACAACTGGACTGTAGACGGACAACCATCTGGACTATAGACTGACATACTGTAGACTGACAAGTTGACTGTAGACGGACAACTGTACTGTAGACAGACTTGACTGTAGGCTGACAACCATCTGGACTATAGACTGACATCTGGACTGCAGACAGACATTTGGACTGTAGACGGACAACAGGACTGTAGATGGACAACTGGACTATCGACAGACAACTGGACTGTAGAATAACATGTGGACTGTAGACGGACAACTGGACTGTAGACGGACATCTGGACTGTATACTGACATGTGGACTGTAAACGGACAACTGGACTGTAGACAGACTTGACTGTAGACTGACATCTGGACTGTAGACGGACAACTGGACTGTAGAGTGACATGTGGACTGTAGACTGACAACTGGACTGTAGACGGACAACCATCTGGACTATAGACTGACATACTGTAGACTGACAACTTGACTGTAGACGGACAACCATCTGGACTATAGACTGACAACTGGACTGTAGAAGGACATCTGGACTGTAGACAAACAACTGGACTGTAGAAGGACAACTGGACTGTAGACGGACAACTGGACTGTAGACAGACAATGGGACCAGTCTACAGTCCAGTTGTCCGTCTACAGTCCAGTTGTCCGTCTACAGTCCAATTGTCTATCTGCAGTCCAGATGTCAGTCTATAGTCCAGATGGTTGTCCGTTTACAGTAAAGTTGTCAGTCTACAGTCCGCTTGTCAGTTTACAGTCAAGTTGTCAGTCTACAGTCCACATGTCAGTCTACAGTCCAGTTGTCCATCTACAGTCCAGATGTCTGTCTGCAGTCCGTCAGTCTACATGTCCGTCTACAGTCCAATTGTCCGTCTACAGTCCAGTTGTCCGTCTACAGTCCAGATGTCCGTCTACAGTCCAGTTGTCCGTCTACAGTCCAATTGTCTATCTGCAGTCCAGATGTCAGTCTATAGTCCAGATGGTTGTCCGTTTACAGTAAAGTTGTCAGTCTACAGTCCATTGTCAGTTTACAGTCAAGTTGTCAGTCTACAGTCCACATGTCAGTCTACAGTCCAGTTGTCCATCTACAGTCCAGATGTCTGTCTGCAGTCCGTCAGTCTACATGTCCGTCTACAGTGCAATTGTCCGTCTACAGTCCAGTTGTCCGTCTACAGTCCAGATGTCCGTCTACAGTCCAGTTGTCCTTCTACAGTCCAATTGTCTGTCTGCAGTCCGTCAGTCTACAGTCTTGATGTCCATCTACCGTCCACATGTCAGTCTACAGTCCAGTTGTCCGCATGCAGTCCAGATGCCAGTCTACAGTCCAGATGTCGATCTGCAGTCCAGTTGTGTTTCTCTGTCTACAGTCCAGTTGTCAGTCAGTCTACAGTCCAGTTGTCTGTCTACATTCCAGATGTCCGTCTACCGTCCAGATGTCTGTCTACAGTCCAGTCAGTGTCCAATCTATACATAGTGCAATAAAACAGTAACACACAATATGAGTACCAAATTTATTTTTCAGAATGCAATCAAAATAATTAGAATGATATAATAGGTCAAAAATACAAAATTGTCTGAAATATACCAAATTCGACTGATAGATACAACAAAAGATCCTGTAAAGAAAGAGAGTTCATAGCACATAAACACAAATTTTCCACAATACTGTGAATTCTAATAGATAAGTTTTTCATTCTAAATCTTTGATTCTTCAGATGATATTAACGTTCACTAACAACCAACACTACTATAAAATAATCAACAGTTTCATTAATCAAGCACATGTAGAACATCTTGTAGAAGTTGTAGCTCACTAAGATTCGGAGCGATCAAATTGTTGGTCCATTGGATTTGTTCATCGGTCCAGTGGATCAGATTGTCAGCCCGGTAGATCTAATCCTCGGTCCATTCGAATGGCTCTGGTGGTTCGGGTTCTTCTTCTTCATCTTCAACTTTTGGTCCACCGGCTGCAAGTATACAAGTACAGTATTAATACTAGATATGTGTCCATGAGATATGGTTGCCACCATTCGGGTATATAGTAGAAATAACAAAGGGCCAAAGCTCTCGTAAAATTTGACCCAGCAAAAATTCTGTCTTTTACGGTCAAACTATACAATAAGGTTGTTAAAGTGTATAGAGCTATATTATAACAGTCATTTAATGTCAAAATTATAACTTGCATCGTTTTTAGTATGATACTAGACTACCTTAATTGCAAATTAAAACTTTGGATGGTTCTGTGTACTTTGATTCAATTGTCGAAAAATTGATGATTCTTATAATTTCATAGGGTGTTGTTCTAGAACACTTTCGTATGAAAATGGACAGTTCGCATGTCCAATAAATCACACAGAGAGTTTCTGTTAAAACTGAAGCGAAAAATGATCTACTGGATATGAAAGCATAATTGTATTTCAGTTTTTGAAACTTTTTAAAAAATTATCGTTCAATATAGCTCTATACACTTTAATCTGTGAAAGTTTGAAGAAATTACGCCCAACAGTTTGTGAGAAGTTCAACACTCAAGATTTGCATTATGTACAGACGGATGGACGGACAGCACAAATGCTATATTCAAGTACTCTTTAAGGCTGTTGCGACCCTTTGTGAGAATATAGAAACAAATAATTCTCATGGTTTCAATATTACTGACACTAATCAAGATATCTTTATCAGATGATAATGTGTTAGATACCTAAATCATTAATATTATCATAAAAAAATATTTTGTGTTAATTTCAGTATTTCAGGCTCAAATATTTAAAATAATTTGTGGTAATAAACAAAAGCTGTTGAAATATGTACAGTATATCAGGCAAAAAAGAAAGGTCTACTACAGAAATATCAATACTATTCATGGGGTATTTAATTTTGTTAATTTCGAGGATGACTTGAACCACTAAATTAAATCCCCCACAAATATTAATAATTCTTTAGTGATGACCTTCGTGGACAATGTTCCTTGAAATTACATCCACACAAAATGGTCTACTTCACAAAAACCACGAAATTTTGTCCCTTTGAAATTATATGATTTTGCGCAATAAAATTTATGCTTTGATTTAGAGGTCTGTTTCTGCAACAAAACCTCACTTATACAGATCTACAATCTATGGTAATTTAAACTGCGTAACTGTCAAGACTTAAATTTCATTTTGAAATTCAGAGAAATTCCAATGCATATTCAATGTATACATAGTTTATTGCTAAGAGCTCAGCTGGTATATTTTAAATATTTCAATAAAATACATAAATGCACTGAGACAACCTGACAGGCGATATTAGATTTTATCATCTATGAATTCTTTCAATTGTTGTATAGATTTGAGAGATGTGTCTAGAAAACTGAAAGTTACAGTTTTGTTCCTTAACAAATTTTCAGTTATATATGGAGGCAGGTTCACCTAACCAGTTTTTAGTGACTTGTGTCTCTAACAAGTAACATGTTACCCTTCCACAAGGAACCAACAACTTCTCCTTACGTGAAGGAAAAATTTTCCTGAGAGGGTATAATTATATGAGTGACATGCAACTACTAGGAATGAAACCTAGAAGGGTAGGTTACAAATCCAGCACATTAACCATTGGATCATGTTGATAGTGTTTATATTTCAACAGATAGAACTCAATAAATACATCATACACGGTAAAGTTCTATTTCGAGCATTGAGCCGTGACTGCACTTTTAAAGTTTTATCCATTTGTCGATAAACTGTACATCGATAAATTACACACAGTAGTAAGTAGCATATCTTTAAATAATGACTATTGAATAAATCACGGGTTACCCGCCCAAATAGACTCGTCTGAAAGTTCATGGCTCAGGGTTCAAAATTGAACTATAGATACACCAAGTGACTTTTTGACTAAGACTGCAAGTAAAAAATCTAGCAACAAAAAGATGTTTCAATCTTTGACCAATTTATCGAGACAATTTTAAAACTCTTGTCAATAATGAGCACTAACCATTCAACTTTTGTTTAAGGGATATGGATGGTTTGTTTTATGTCCGACTCTTGCATGGGTGGCATATGTTTCGACCGGTTCTGTTTGACACATTATTAATGTTTTGGCTTAATATGCCCTAGCCAAAAATTAATGTGGCATGCCCACCTTTTAATATTTTTCAAACTGTTTATGTAGAAATTAGACAGACCTAAGTAGAGAGAGGCCATTGCAGCCGTATGTCCCACTGGGGACGTAGAGGATTAAGTAAGTAAGATATGTAGAAATATGAACAAACGTACCAACTACAGGTTCCACGATCTCCTCTTTCTCTCCGGGTGTAATATCCTTCATCAGTATAATACCACCATTAGCTATATCCTTAAGTGGTGTATAACGTCCACCTTCTGGCATACATAGTACCTTCAACTGTTACAATATAACAATTTATGCTTATTTAGTTTAGACTAATATATTTAAGGTCGAGTGTGAAACAAGTTTTTCCAACTTATATTAATCACTTTCCACACCTCATTCTGATGATATACATCGCCCGAGGGTATGAGAGAAGATAAGCCAGTTTCTCCAATATGCTAATGGTCAAACAACAGAATTTCTAGTACCATCTTTATTTTGACTTTGGTATGACACCCCTTGGTATTAAACCAGAGACCTCCTGCACTCAAAGGGAGCGCTCACGCTCAACCACTAGGCTACCTAGGAGGCGGTAATTTTTATATGTACACCAGTGACAAATTTTTCACAAAGATTACAAAAGATACTTGTAAAACATGTGTATGCCCCCAAAGCAGCACATAGTCGAAAATTGGAAAAAGGTCAGTGACCTTGACCTTTGACCTACTGACCTCAAAAACATTAGCTGACCAACCTCTGTGTAAAGTTTGAAGTACCTACGGCAAACTCTTCTCGATGTATTGAAATGAAACCATTTTGGTCAACCGAGCTACAGACTGACAGACATTTTGCAAGCAATATACCCCCTCATTAACGATTGGGGTTACAATAACTCTAGATAACAAATATAACCTGGCTGTACAATAGATTGAGTGCTTTGTATGAGGGGGGGGTTACAGGGCAAATGTTGTAATATTTCTACTTCTTGAAACTTTACAAACACCGCATGTAGTAAAATATTACTGTTCATCAACACATTCAGATCAACAGCTAAGTGAAGTAATTTGGTTAATTTTTAAAAATTTCTTGAAGTTCATCGACCTAGGTGGTCTATGCAGGTAAATCGTAAAAAACATCCTTGTTTCTTGTGATGCTTTCAACATTTTATTCAACTTCTTTGAATTTTAAGATTGATAAATAAATTCTCCACTGATGTACAGAACATTTTACATGAAATATGAAATGTGCAAATACTTGACTGAGGTCTGAATGCAAGAATAAGTTCCCTGTTAACTTGAATGACTTGGAATTATTTCGAAACGTAAACAACGAGTACAAAGTGTTTCTTTCATCATTGCAAACATATCTCTTTTTGCATATTTGTTAATAAACAACCTCTTCATTCACAACTGGTTTTAATCAATTCAATTATGAACATTTGGTATTTTGTGAAATTCAACAGAAAATATGTTTTCAGTTAAGTAATTGTTTATATATGCATTCCCAATGTGCTTCAAATTTATTGGTTCATTGACTTCATCCCCCTGTTGTTTACAGTTTCTTTTATGCACAATTTATCAAATATTTCAGCAAGCCAAGACTGGTAGCTGATTGCCACATGACCAACCCAACCCGTCACACCACAGAAAAAAACGCTTAAGTTGAAAGTATTGAAAGGGCACATAATAAATTATTGCACGTTATGAATTATTGCACGTTATGAATTATTGCACAAATTAAACACAACAAGAGCATTGCCTAGGAGTGCAGGACAAAAACGTTGAGCTAAAAAGCAACTTAGTTGAAAACTTTCCGGGAAATCGAAGAATGGCCTCCATTTCCTTGTTGATTATACCAACTCTACACATAATGCATAGAGTCTAAGTTAACAATAATCTAGCTGGATTGTATTCTTTGGCTCTTTTATACACTAAAGGAAATTTTAAGATTTTAAAAAACATGTTTTTTCTAAGATGCTTTTATAAATACAGGGCCATGAGTATTAGCATCTAAGGCAAACAGACATTGAAGTAAAGTTGCAATAGTGAGAAGTGAGAAATGGTTGGTGGAGTAATGCGCATTTGGACTGGCCATACAGCTTACGAAACCAACTGTACTGTTTTAAATTGTGCATTTTACTTGTGCACATTAGTGATGAATTTAGTGATTTATAAACTGTCCATACTGTCTTTATACTTTTCCCATTTTTTTCCTACATTACATATTATTTTAATCTTGTCTAAATAATTATTGTACAGCACTTTTGAATGTGCTATTTACATGATAAAAGGGCTGTATACAAATGGTAGAAAAATAAATAAATTACCTGAGCCCTCATTGTACGTGCAGGATTGTTGAGGATCTCAAAGTTGGGTTCTGGTTCTTTCTTCTTTTCTTCCTTTTCTTTCTCAGCTGCTTCTTTTTCCTTCTCAAGTTTTTCTTTTTCTTGTTTTTCCTTCTCTTCCTTTTCTTTTTCTTCCGCTTTCTCATCCTGTCAAATATTGGAGTACTCGTCAGAAAAATCAACAATTTTATATACTAGATCAGGTCTTGTTATTGTAGACGTGTTCTCATTTATGTTTTAGAATTTGCATTAAAACCAACACCAACACCAACTTTTAGCAAATGATTTTATTTAAAAAATGAACCCTCCTATGTTAACATTCGGTAATAAAAGAAGTTACAGCAGTTTTTGTAACCAAGAACATGCTCCAATTGGAGTAGAGTATGAGTTTGAGCATGTAGTATGTCCCCCAATTTTTACAATCGCGGGGCAAGTATTGACACTGGCCTACACTGGCCTAAAGCCCAAGTTTTGATCTCACAGCCTAATTCAGAGTCTGAATTTTGAGATTAATCTTAATCTCATGTTACTGTTATTAACTTAGAATATATTATATTATTTAATGTTTTTGCGTTTTAAAATGTCAAGAGTCCAGCTTCCTGACTCACAATATTGTAATAATATTTGAGATGGAATTGAGACGTTTGGGGATTGCAGCTAGGTTTAGATGGCTAGTTCAAAATTGAATTCATACAAATACCCTAACAGCAAGGCAGGGACCAAAGAATTACCATAATGAATATTTAGTTCTTTCAATTTTATGTAAATCAAAGTTGTAAAGTTTATTCATACATTTTACTGCAGTATATCAAAATCCGGCAACAATGCATTTCTATATATGGAAATGATTGCGTATATATTACGCAAGGAAAAATGTCAGTGACGTATATACTAGCGGAACACAGAGAAACATGTCAATGACGTATATACTAGCGGAACAAGGAGAACTCTCCTAAAGAACATACACTGTTACATGAATTCCCAAAGTGAACATTACTATAAATTCAAATACGATGTTATAGGAATCCGGAATCGACTCTAAATTTAGAAATTTCCCATCATTTGAAATAGCTTAAAGTTCTTGAATTACTCTGAATTACGAAATGTGTGGTTGCGTTTTTATTGGAATTATATATCAGAGCTTGTTGAAGACCTGATTAACAATTTTAAAACCATTCCTGCAGATGTTGCCACAAAAAAACTGTGAAAACTTTGTACAAATTTCATGACACAAATAACAAAACAAGTGACTGCGAGACAAAATGTCACCTGAGACAGTAACATTATACGCCCACCAACTTGCGTAAAATATCTCTAGTAAAATATCTCGTTAAATCCCTTGTGTGGTGATATTACCTAAAATAACCTTAAACCAAATTACAGAAATTAAACGCTTGTTTTATAACATTTCTTGTGACAATTACGTGCTGAATCAGGTCTCTAGGTGAAATTATTAAAATTGATAATGGCATAAAACTAAATCCCTAGTGTTAATAATAACCTTAAACCAAATCACAGACAATAAAACACTTGTTTTTATAATATTTGTTGTGCTAACTACAGTGTCACAATTACATGCTGATATTCCCCTAGAGGTGAAATTATTAAAATTGAAAATGACACTAATTTCACAGTTTATTCAGAAATTTAGCGGAATGCAATAGTTAAATGTTTTATAGGGAAGCAGCCAAAGCATCTTACACTGCTAGGTTATATTAAAAAGTTTGGTTTTCTATTGTTTTTAATCAAGTAATTTCTGTTAAGATGTAGGGAACTTTTTACAGGACTTTTTTATTTTAGGAAGAAAGTTTGCTAGATGCAATATTTAATTCTTTTGGAGATGAAGTGAAGCATAACACTGATCGGAATAAGTTATAATAAAGAGTCTGTTTGTCAAGTATATTTTGTTAGGATCAAGCAGATAATGTTTTACAATATTACACTGTTAGGTTATATAGAGGTTTGGTTTTCTATTGTTTTTAGGAGAAAATTATTCTAAGCTGTAGGGATATTTTTACTGGAAATTCTTTTATCTTAAGAGACTTTGAGAGCTCACATGAAAGAGAATTACGTAAAATGTTTAGCAAATTGTGTGTTTTTCACTAATTTTACTTGAAAGCCACATGAACAAATAAACGTACAGATATAACAGTCTACAATAGACTAAACACAGATCTAAATACGTAATAAAGTATAAAATAAGACATCATTTAAATCATTCCCAGATCTCATTGTTTAACAAATATCATCCAGATGGAGAAATATCATTACACAGCGTAAGCTGACTGATACTTTCAGCTTTGTCTAGTCCATTTATTATTCCCTATAGGTAGGGGAACCATGGTCCCTCGCCCACCTTACAGTTCTGCCAAATATATACTACGTATTGGTGATTGTTTGTGATTTACAAAAAATTAACATATGTCATACATATGCCATCATGGCAGCCTAATTGTCGAAAATGGTACAGTGACCTTGACCTTTGACCTACAGACCTCAAAATCAATAGGGATCATCTACTGTTGCTGGCCAACTTCGTAAGTTTAAAGACTCTAGGGCAAAGTGTTCTTGAGTTATTGAATGGAAACCATTTGGTCTATCGACCGACAAGACATGTGCAAAGCAATATTCTCCCTCACCAAAGATGGGAGGGGGGGGGGGGAATAATTTTCTTCTCTGCTTAAGTATGGAAATTAAAACAATGATTGGATATAATCGAACACTTACCACTTCCATTTTTTCTTCATCTTTTTTCTTCTCGGCATCTTTTTTCTTCTGTTTAGCGGTGATACTGAGTATAGCTGTTTCCACCTTGTCTTTTTGTTTCTCCTTCTTCTCCTCGAGGTTCGGTGGGTACGCAAACGTTGACGGCTTCGAGTTAGACTTCATCTCTACCTTCGGCATCTGTAATTACAATCAGTATTATTTTCTCTGTTTAAGTAAATAAAGCATGATCTGATCTAGTTTGATTTCATCAAAACCTACAGAATCTGCAATCACAGTTAGACAATGTTTATACTAAATATGTATTTTGACATAAAAAAGTATGTGTCCCACAAGGGGCCATAACTCAGCCAAACGTTGACAGCATAGAGTTAAGGGCGTTTTTCAAAAAAAGTGCAAATTGTTGTCCCAGACATTTATTGACTCATAAAATAGTGTATATAGCTCTCAACTGAATCCAACAGTTGTCATGTACAAGATTGAACATATTTCTATCTACCAAACCCTGCAAATGTCTATATAAACTGCTTATATCCTTCAAATTTTTGCGATTAAGAATCTAACTCCCTGAAAATGGGCTGTCCCAAGCAGTTCAGAGTGATGTTGTTCCTTCAAAATCTCTTTTATTATATGAATTTATCATGCTAATTTGAGCTAAATATAAAGATTTTGTACTTTGCAGTAGAGGATAGTCAATTTTTCTGATTGGTCTGGAATAAAACCAGTGTTTTTTTACGTGAACAAGTGTGTCCCTCACTTTTGTTCCATCCTGTTACCTTACTGGTAAAACAGGAATACATCAAAGTATTTATTCCTAGGTATAATCCAGTTATAATTACTTGATAGAAGTCTCCTTAACAAAGATAATGGGGAAAGGGAATATTATGTTTTATAAAGAAAAATAGTGTTTTTTATAAAAATCATACAATCATATTTGATGGTAAAGCTTAATTGTCCATCCTGTTACCATGCTCCATTGCTTATAAATTCAACATAATGACATTAAAACTCAGACATACATTTAAAAACCATTGGGAAATCTTATTTTCACCTTAATTATGACTCTTTAGAGGGATAATTATTATTCATAGGAAGAATTACAATAAAATTTTCCATCCTGTTACCATGCTTTTTTGTTCCATCCTGTTACTTCAATTTTGGTAACAGGATGGAAAAATAATGGATATATTGATCATAAATTCCGAATTGCTTAATACCTTACAGATTTTTAAATGTCATTTTAAAAAAGAATATCTTACATAACAAAAAATATTTTTTAATGTACTTTGCTCCCAATACTTAAGGAGGCAGAGCTTCTTGAAATAGAAATTACAGCCATACTTAAGGTAACAATCCATCTTAATTGTATGTCATAATGTATAATTACTTCTTTTGTCAAATTGAATGATTACAGAGTATCAGTGAATACCTCTAATAATGAAATCCTCCTTGAATAACTTTTTTGTGGATGTTATATTTGACTGACAGGGCTGACAAATGAAGGTGCTTTCCATCCTTTTACCACATTTTCCATCCTGTTACCAAATTTGTCCATCCTGTTACCATTTTTCCGTCCTGTTACCATCAGATTTCTAAAGTTTTCAACTTTGTGTATTATTTTATATGGAACTCCTTAATTAAATGTTCACCCAGTTGGCATATGCAACAGCATTTCACTGAAAATTTTGTTTTAATATTAAATTGCTTACATTAAACAGTTAAATAGTGTAATTATTACATACATGCGCAATGAGTGAAGGTGTATTCTCATGTAAAATGGTGTTTTTGTATAAAATAACTTAATTATTTCTGCATATATACAACAAATATAATACATTTGATGATTTGCAACAATCAAATCATATTTATTTTTATTATATTAAAATTAATGTAGAAATATTGGTGTGGTACCAGGATGGAAAATGATGTTTTTTGAAAAATTCAAGCAATTATATTTACATTTTTAGCGAAGCAGGAGGTCTCCCCTTACTTGGAATGTGTTTGTTTATAATAACTCTTTCTAATCATGTTAAAGAAAAATTGATTTAGCATAATTTTTTTTGATAATAAATTTGTTTCAAAATTTGCACTTTTTTTGAAAAACGCCCTTAAACTTCATCTCAACCTAAGACCTTTGGAAGCTGCAATTACATTGAGACAATGTTTTAAACTAAAAGGGTTTACGCCATAAAATTGTTGGGTCCCACAAGGGCAATAACTCCCTAAGATGACAAGTTTCGAGTAAGATTTCATTTTAACCTTTGGCATCTGAAATTAGAATCGATGTTTATACTAAACTACAAAGATACTTTAAATCCTAGCTCCTTGTAGATACACTCATTTACCATCCAGCAAACATGGTAAACTAGAATGATTTTGACACTGCACTAATTCTTTCCTTCATGCACATTTGTATAACTTTTGTTGAGGTTGTTCATTTGTGAAAGTTTGAAGGACATTCTGCAAAAACTGTAGGGAGGAGTCGTATTCACAAGAATCATTTTAAAGTCCGACTGACAAGCTGAAAACAGTATCCTGTCTTAAAACTTAAAACACTGTACGGGGATATAATGACATTTTGTTAAAATTCTTCCATTGGTTCCAATCAGGACGTAATGTTGCATGTTTGTAATTGTTGTATGGTTGCCAGATAACATAAGTTTTACTGTTATTAATTGGCAACCAGTGTGTGACATATAACTTCTTCACAAGCAAGTTAACATGGTATTATAGCCAAGCATGCCAAAACAAAGATATACAGTCCAAAATGATTTCACACAACCTACATTAAGGTCACTGTTGAGACCAATGGTACATGTTGGTGTGAAAGCCAGGGACAAGAAGTGTGTCAGTGGGTACCAGAACCAGAACTGTGAGAAGACCAGGATTCCGACTATAGCTTCCATGTTACTGTGTCCAGTACGGGATTGTAGAGATATTGTCATGTTACGTCCACCTGAAAATATACATGTAGCAAATCTTTATAATACGATATATCACATGACTTTCCTTGTATAGGGGTTAGTATAACGAGTAATATATTCTTATACAACACATGTGTAGAATACAGTTATATTACATTAGTGTGTTTTTCCAAGAAAACAATGCATATTTTGCATTTTTAGTGTCATGTAATATAAAGAATCTATCACTCGTTGTCAATTGATATATTTATATTAAACTCAATATGTTTCCCTCTCTATATAAATGTGAGTGACTTACGACCAACATAGCGTGCCATAAAACAAGGTCAATGTGGTATGCCAAAACACAAGGCCTACATCATATGCCTTGAAACAAGACCAACATCGCATGTCTTACACCAATTTCTCACCAATAAATTACCCAAGAATAGATGAAAAACAATCAAGTTTCATGTAACATAATTGTCTAGACTCAATACGATACCACACAATCACCAATATGGTTACATAATTGTTCCTATTATATCACCATAAAATATGATATATATAACCAGCGTATTATCAGACAGGCGTGTAGTAGTGTACATAAACACGAGATCTGTCTGACCTGTATTCAGCCATGCACTTTTAGTAGTAGACTTTATATATAGTGAATATCTAGGGTTACTGTGAGCTCCAAGGTCATATTTTAACGATAAGTAGCTTATATTCTCCAAAGACCAACTAAATGGTATAACATTTCATTGGTAACTTTTCCAATAATTATAGCCGTAATTATATACATCTATAAACAAGCATATTACCTGGGGCCTTATTCACCAACATTATAAGTCTAAAACTCAGACTTAGACTTTATATTGCCAAATGTTCTATTCGCTCTCATGTTGTTATAAATGTACCGATTTTAATATTAATAGGTATACATGTTCAGTGGACAACACACAATAATCAGAAACAATGTCATATGGTTAAATCTTATTGTTAAGAAATGGCAGTGATTATGAATTTCATCAATTTTAAGTCTAAGTCTGAATTTGAGACTTATAACGTTGGTGAATAAGGCCCCAGGGCATAATACCAAGCTGCATGGCTATAGAATGTTACATCAGAACTTATTCAACTTCAATTTTTTTATTTGACAAAAACATGCAGTATGGTTATTGCCAATGCACTATCGGTGATCATAACCAATAAATTAAGCATGCAATCTAGTAATCGTGCATCTAAATTACAACCATCAACATCAAATGTCAGTATATTGATATATTTATAAATGCATTAAAATGTCTTTAAATTTAATACAACTTAAAATCAATTCAAAATATTGAGAGCTGCATCTGAAGTTTGTTCTGATAATATTACTGGCAATAAATGTTTGATGTGTTTTAACAGAATGCAAAGCAGGTAATTAGCATTGAAAGAGCATGGTCAAGAATGGAGTCAATTAATTGCCTCTCAACTAAATCAAACCAATTGCAAGCAAAGAGCGGTGCAGCCAATTCGCTAGGTTGTAACTACAAAATTGAAATTTTTAGAAAACAAGAAAAAGCTGACCAAAAATTACCCTTTACTTATGGTAAAAGAAGCCGTTTAAACTTCTGTTTGGTCAACATGACTAGTTCCGATTGTCATGAAAATAGGCTCATAAGAAGCGCCTTGTGATGATGATTTTAAATCTGCATCAGTCTTTTAACGATTATAAGAAATCTAAACCAGGAAACTGCTTGTCAACTATATGCAAGAATATAAGTAATATATGTAAGACAAGGTTTAGAAGCAACAAACTTCAAAGATATAATAACTCTTTCTTATCATGAAAAAGAAAATTTGATTTAGTATAATTTTTTTTGTTTCAAAATTTGCACTTTTTTTGAAAAAATGCTGACATATAAGACAAGGCTTAGAAGCACCAAACTTCAAAGACTCATCTCCTCGGAATCAAGGAATAATCATGCACATGTATAATCATTTAACTAGCAGGCACACTGTGCACTTAATCCCCCAATTTATTCAAACCACCTAAGACAACATCATTAGTATAAAAATTGATCCAAATTGATGTTGAATATTTGTACATGTTGATACTATCACAGATAAATGGTTTCCTGAATCAGGATGGATAGACAGCTGTCACACTGGATAGGGCTGTGGAGGAATATAATAAAGAAATATGGGAAACACGAGCAATAGGAACATGTAAGATATAGCTATGGTGCCATTCGAAAATGCCATTTTTTATCGTTCGTTATTCCTGTTAATCATTTTCCTGCCCTTAATATTTGCTTATCTGGGGTTAATTAGCAAATGGGAAATCCTCAAATCATCACGAAATGAAAATGCTGAATTTCTGTCGGTTTTCATTTGGGGCAAAGAAGAAAACGAAAATCACCAATTTCATTATATGTATGTATTATTCCATTCCTATTCAAGAGGATGTTTTGCGTATAAAATGTATTATTTAGTTGACGATGTATATTCAACGATTTTCTAAAGGAATTTTAGTTTTCATAAAATACTGTTTTTTACCTCTCCTGAAAAGTGGTGTTTTATTATACAGCATTTTTTCAATGGCACCGGCGACAGGTATACCACGGTAAACTCTCAGGGGTGTAGAAATGTTTTCACAGAGTTCCTGCAAGTATTCTGAGATAAAATCCTGACTTTCTCAGACCACAGAGCAGTTTTCCCTGACTTCCTCTACCAATCAGGCATCAAAGCATGTATAAGTAAGGGTGAAATACGATGCATGGCAATAAGCATAGGGAAAAGGATGCCACATTTGCAGGGCTGGACACAAATACTGTTCCCCTGGCCCGGGGCTAGTGAAAATCTAGATGGACCAGTGAAAATCATGAAGGACCAGTAGCTGTTTTCTTTACAAATTTAATGCTTCTTACTGTCGGACCAGTCCTACACCCTTGTACTTACTTACTACACCATTTACTAAGGTTAATATAGAACATTCACCACCCAATTATGCCAAATGCTTTCATACAAATATTTAATCAAGTTGTTGATACATGTTAATTAAACGATCTGGTTATTTTATGTTTAATCAGTATATTGATTCCTAGTGTAACAAGAAGACACATACATGTAAACTTTCTCTAAATTATCCCAAAATTATCACAGAATTATCTTAGTTAATGTTTAGCATTGAACCTTGAATATAATTTATATACATTCAACTTGTGATAGGAAATGACTGTAATGAACAAGACCATGTTCAATGAACGCTTATGCCCGGTGGTAGCCATGTCCATAATTACTAGCTTAGTCAATCAACTTTAAAGTTTTGAAACAAGCAACTAACAACAGACTGGGAAATCACTATATGCCTCCACATCAGTAAATGCCTTGGCATAAAATGAAACTCATTTATGAATCTGGAGCCAGTGTTGAGTTTCAGAAAGTTTTGGTTAACATTTTTGGACGACCAGACGGACTAAACAGACAGAAAAGATGATAACTATATAACTATGAGCCTCCTGGGGCCTTATTCACCAAGCCTAAAACACAGACTTAGACTTTACATTGTCAAATGTTCTATTCGCTCTCAAGTTGTTATAAGTGTACCGATTTTAATATAAATTGGTATACATGTTTAGTGGGTAACAACATCTAGTCAGACAAAATTTCACTTGGTTAAATCTAATTTCAAAGAAATGGTAGTGATTATGAATAATGACAATTTAAAGTTTAAGACTGAATTTTAGACTTACAACGTTGGTGAATAAGGCCCCTGCATCAGTAGATGTCGGGAAATTTAATCTATCTAATACATTTCAGTAAATGTGAGTCCAACTTGTATTTAAATACATAAGTGAAAAACATTTATGGGTTTCTGAGTGTTTAAACTTATGAATATTGCCTGATAATATTGGTATTTGTTTTGGCCAAGTGACACATTTTATTGACCCCAGATGACCCAGTAGCAAATTTAACTCTATGATAAAATAGAGATATACTTTTTGTGATCAGGTTTTAGTTTCAATTGATTTATTTACATTACAGTAAAATCATTTAATTTCGATGGGACGAATTTTCGTGGTTTTGGTAAAAAAGAACATTTCGATGGGAAATTAATTCGTGGATTTTGCAATTGAGGTAATAAATGCAAGGGTCAAAATTATTGTTTGATGGGACTAAACTTTATGGTAGAAGATGAACCACGAAATCCACGAAATTTAATCCCCCATGAAAATTAATGATTTTACAGTATATACATAAATACAATACATTGTATATAATATTTGCCATTACATAAAATTATCAAATAGTGGGATTATATTAAAAGCCAAAGACTTATAGAGATCATTTCCATGTCTAAATTATATAAAACATTCTATTTATGGACTTGTGGTAGAAATATGATAAATTATAATCAAAGCAAGAAAAATTTAATACAACTGGAGATATGAGAGTCAGAAGAAGTCACAAAGTGGCAAAGTAAGTGAACTTCGGCAAATTTTATCTATCTATTATTTCGATGAATTTTTGTAACTTTGGATGAATTTTTGTAAATTTGGATGAATTTTTGTAAATTTGGATGAATTTTAATATCTTTGGATGAATTTTTATGAATTTTTATATCTTTGGATGAATTTTAATATCTTTGGATGAATTTTGTATCTTTGGCAAGACTTTTTGAAGTCTAGCTATTGTCATGACGGGAACGTCAGCTGCATGAGCGAGAGCATCGGCCTATAATATCTTAGTTAGAGGAATCTGTATTGACAATATCATTTGTAAGTCATTTGATTGTCTTCTGATTTCACAGATTAAACGAGTTTTAAGATGATTAGCTCAAAACTGTCACGGCAAGAGTGCAAATAAACAAATTATGCACAACAAACAGACAGATTATAATGGATTTCATTTTAAAGAACCTAAAATTACATTTTTTAGAGGATCCTGAATTCTTTTTTCTGCGATTTTTTTAAGCTTCCAGGTTTTATACACACAGAGACCATCATAGTTCTCAGATTCCAAGCTTAGATCAACCTGTCAGACCTGTTTGGAAATCAGAATTTTATACCCTGTACTTACATCTGAAAATAATATCCTATCTCGTTAAAATTTTGTAACCTGTGTAACGGCCTTTACAATGATAATTTCACCTGTATGATGATAATTTCATGTGTTTTTAGCATAAAGATACCAATTTGAAGTACATACATTAAAATACTTTAACATATCCGATTGCTTTCACACAACATTTCAATGTGTGCGATTCTACAGAGTTTAACCCAATCGGCAAAAACATCTGTATTATATATATTAAACCAAAATAACGTAATCTGCCAGATTGGCGAAAAAATAATTTTGACAGATCTTGATTCAATACCTACTAAGTTGAATTGATTTGAGACGTAAATTATCCACATGCGATACATTACTAGATTGCAAGGCACCTCTCTCATGAGTTATAGATGCTTTTAATTGGTTTTCAATATTTTTCCAATGGAAATTCAGTTCTTGCGAAATCTAAATCACATAAATTTTCTGCTTTTCAACGTTGTTTTGTCTGACATCTTTTAGAAGTTCACAATATCTGTTAAAATGAACTAAATCACATAAATTTTTCTTTAATTTCGGTGTGTTTTTTTTTTGGTCTGACATCTATCAGAAATTTACAATTCTTGTTAGAACTAAATCCCATAAATATTCTGCTTTCCACGCTTTTTTGTCAGATGTCTATCGGAAATTCATAGTTTTTGTTAAAAGTAAATCACCTAAATTTTCTGATTTTCTGTTTTTTCGGCACTATTTTCCTGTCAGACAATGTTCGACAATTTATTAGTATTTTATCAAACAGACAGATAATTATTACATAATAACAGATGGTCCTTAACAGTAATCATCTCAACATTGTCTGACATTTTGGTTTCAATTTCATTATGCTTTATCTTCAATCAGATAATTATAGACTTTTTTCTGAGATATAAAAAGGTAGAGGGGATCTTGATCATGAATGAAGTTTTAATTGCTGCTCAATGAAGTGCTTCTGGGGGTAGATTTTGAGATGATTTTTTCGTGCTGTATCTATCAAATTTATGCAAGATTGACAATGCATGACACAGTTATGCCATGGTCTGGACAAAATCTGACGGTTGAACAAGTACACACCAAAGTGGTGACTCGACTATAACCATCACAAAAATAGAATGTAAAATTGGACTGAAGCAAGCTCACGCTTACACACCTGCACATTGAAAGTGCTGACTTGAAAATAAACAAAATACCAACTTACCTCCATCAATGATGCCCTGTGCAAGAATGGCTCCAAACTTGGCAATGATGTCATCATGCTTGTCCGTGATGATCTTACTATACATTGTACGGAAGTGTGCCATCTACAATATAAAACAAAACTTTATTTTAAATAAGTCACTGTAGAATGGCAAACAATATCAAAACTTCCCTACCAGTTTAAAGCTGATTAAAAACCTGTAGGGACTAATAAAATGCATTCTATAAACGTTTTCCTTGACTTGACCTTTTAAGCTAGTTTTTTACCCTAGATGACATAGCATCGAATTTGGTATTGTTCAGTTGATTTATGAAATCTAGTGACATTGCATATCTCTATCATGTTCAAGCTTAACCTTTATCAAACAACTTCTTGATGACAGCAATATGGCCAGGCAAGGATGACACACACAAAATATTCAATTATTTTTAAATCTCAACTTGAATTAAGACTCGAAGAACTCAGGGGCCTTATTCACCAACGTTTTAAGTCTGAAACTCAGATTTTAAGTCTCAAACTCAGACTTAGACTTAAAATTGCCATGATTCATAATCACTGCCATTTCTTTGAAATTTTACCTGACTATTTGTTGTTACCCACTGAACATGTGTACAAATTAATATCAAAATGGTTACATTTATACCAACATGAGAGCGAATAGAGCATTTGACAATGTAAAGTCTAAGTCTGTGTTTTAGACTTACAGCGTTGGTGAATAAGGTCCCAGGTGTCCATTGCCTAAGCAAAGCACTATGTAGCACTTTCCACGGGACATAATCCATGCCTTCTATATTTGATTGAACAGGAGGTAACTTAATGAAGCACTCAGTAGCGCTTTGCTTAGTTAGCCAATTATAAAATGCGCCTAGCACGTATAGTATGTTCGTGACAAAATTCATACATCACTGGCATGAAGACAACATATGACGCAGTAATTAGTACGATTACTGGCAGGAAATAGTTGAACAGTTTGTTGAGTGATAAATATAATATCAAGTGCACTGAAAGCTTATTAAATGTGATAGAATAATTTTGCCTTAACATGCAGTTTACACAAATCATAGTTATACCGGTAATCAACATTACGTTACTTGTAAACAGAATAACGAATGTTTGAGTGCCGCTTCAGTGCCTTGCGCTCTTTCTGCATTGGCTAAATAGCAAACATACAGTGCCCAACAAAAATATGGATACACTTTTTGACAGATGCAGAATTATAATTGGTTTAATTATTCCATATCTTTTGGTCAGACGGTAACAATGTTTGCAATTTCTGAAAAAAAAAAGTTAATGAAGGAGTGAAAAATGTGACAGATAGAAAGATGAACATTTTCTGATTTAAAAAATAAACTATGGGGTTCGAGGGGCTGAATTTGCCATATTATGTAATCATGTTGTCGTTCAAAGCTGGCAAAGAAACTTAATATTTTCCATCTAGGGTACCAATCAATGTATTGTCTTTACACTAAATAAAAAACATTATTCCTGGTCTTCAAAAACATTGCTGCTTCTCTGTTCTGCAAGTAGTGTTATACAGGCAAGTAAATGGGGGAAAACTCTCTGTATCCATATTTTTGGTGGGCACTGTATTGTATGATTATACTAGCTGCATACTAACATAATACTGCAATAAACTACACAACTCAATATAAAACAATGTAAAATCATTAATTTTCGTGGGGGATTAAATTTCGTGGATTTTGTGGGTCACCTTCAACCACTAAATCTAATCCCAACAAACACTTATTTTGACTGTTGTATTTATTACCTGAAAAGCAAAATCCATGAATTTAAAGGTCCCGTCGAAATGGTCGTTATACCTATACCACAAAATTTTGTCCCATCAAAATTAAATGGTTTTACAGTAACTCAATATAAAACGCTATTAGACTACTCAAGTCAGATGTCTTAAAGTGCATTGCACCTGTCAAAATGTCTTATTTTATCTAATTTTTAAACCTTTCTAGATTTCTTTATTTCATTTTTATGAACATCCTTTATTTTATTTCCTGTCCCACAATTCCATTTTATCTTATATTTTTATTACTTACTCTGGCAAATTATTTTGCATTATATAGACTCACAAATTGGTATTAAAAAAGAGTACTAGCTAATTTTTCTAAATTCTGCAAATTTTGCAAATTAATGGTTTTGAAGTTGTAAGTCTGGCCCCGATCTCTGAAACAACTCAATATTGTGATAAATCTCATTTCAAATATTGCTGTGTGAAGGTGGACCCAAAATGAGGATCAAAAACAGCAAATGCTATACTTTGTTTATTCCAGTATTTTTTATACGAGTTCTAACTTCAGATTTATTACACACTCAAGACTCGGATTTGGGCAAAATCTCAATTTGAGATGAGATTTCTGCTCAAGATCCTTCAGGAGATCGGAAGGGGGGGGGGGGAAAAGAGATATGATCTTACCTTTGGACATGTGACCTCGTTCTGCTGTATGAGTATCATGGCGGATGCAATGAGTGCCCCTTGTCGTACATAGTTGACCGGATCATTGGTCATTGGTTCAATCAAGTTGATAGCTTCCTGAAATACATAACAAACAGCATGGTGTTAACAATGTAGACATTTCAGTCAAACTTGGAAAGCTGAAAACCTGAATATGAAGTGATAACTGTAAATCACTTAATTTCATGAATACTAACTTTCGCTTTTGTCGATTGTCGGTATATTGACTACTACAAACTTTTGTATTTTTAATTCTCATGCAATGTCCGTATTAATGTTATGAACAGTCTTGCAGCTAACTAATTTCTGCCACTAACAATTTCACAAAATTAAATTGCCCGAAATAATTTCTTGATTTACAGTATGCATAAGTAAACAAAAGGGGCCACAATGGCCCTATGACTTCACAAGCTGTACCAATAGCTCTTTTAGCTCTTACCCCACACCCAACAGTCACAAGTCGGCTGGTATGCAGGTTGCACATAAAGCAACCACTGTAAATTATTTGGTAAAGAAGGACCATAACCCAAGAAGGCCTGCACCGATTTGGCCTATAATCAAACTTGGCCAAGACATTACACCCATAAACATTGTCAGCAAGTTTGAAGACGATTGGACGAAAACTGTTTGAGTAAGAGTACAGAAAAATTACAGGATGTCGCCGTATGCCAACACGCACGCCCGCCCACCAGCCAAGGGTGTACACATAATACGCCCTGTTTTTCAACGGGCATATAAAAATATATTGAGTTATTCTTGTTTAAGAGAATTTCAAGTGTGCCTCATAGACAGATATCTAATCAGGTACCTCTTGATCCCAAAAGATGCATCCTTATAATCTCAATCTCCTGGCAACCACCTACCATGGAAATTGGACATTATTTCAGTGCGGAAATGATTAACAATGTTTTTGCAAGCTTCATGTACTGTTACATGTTTTACTATGCCCGTTACGTATAGAATTATCGGACAATGAACTGATCCAATGTCCTGATCTCTAGTCAGGAGAGAATCAGTAGAGAATCAAGGACAATAACGAGATAATTGACTGAACTAAATACATAACACCAGAAGTGACACTGTATTTAAGTACTTCTACACATTAAATTCAGCACAATATATAGTTTGAGAATTGTGATAAAAGTGTTAATCTAGTATACCATAGCCAGGTCAAAACATTAGATAAAAGTGCCAGTAACATCATATTATAGTTGAGATTGCTGGGCTTTTTTTGCGAAAATTGTGAAAAAGCCCTAGCCTGTTAGATTTGTGAAAACGTAAAGCAAGATATTTCTTCAAATTGTGAAATTCAAGCGTAGTTTTGCTTTTGAATTGTGATAGAGGAAGCACAATATTGACTTTAATAAATTTGTGAAAAGCAATTTACAACTAATATTTCTGCCTGGGCAAGTGGTTTCATTTGTGAAACTGGCATTTTGGCATTGTGAAGCATCCTCCTTCAAATTGTGAAGTAGCCTTATTTCGGCCTCTGTTATATAGTGAAAAAAAGCCCTGCAATGAGGGGTGTACCTAAATGATCAGAATACTATCTAACTGTTGTCAATATTCAACAGTAATATCATACATTCTCATAAAACATTAATGTTCCCACTACCATTTTATTTATTTAGAAAAACTAGATATTTGTCCAGGAGGCATGGGTGCCCTCATATGGGGTATTTAGTCAAAGTAACAAAGGGTCATAACTCTGGTAAAAATTGACCCAGCAAAAAATTCCATCCTTTATGGTCATCTATACATTGGGCCCGTGCCAAAAAAGCTTCGCTAAAGCTAGATTAAAGCCGCGTTAAAGCTAGCTTAAAGCTGCGTTAAAGCTAGATTAAAGCCGCGTTAAAGCCGGCGGTATTGGCCCCCTAAAAGCGCAGGTCAGCTGCGTTTTTTTAAAAAAAAACAACTCAGCTTTAGTGAAGAAAAAAACGCAGCTTTAACGCAGTTTAGTTCATTAAACATACACTTTTTCCAGTAAGCTTCACTATAGCTGTGTTTTTTCAACAAAAAAACGCAGCCCTGCGCCAAAGGTGTGTTTTTCTATGATTTTAGGGGGGCCAATACCGCCAGCCCTGCGCTAAAGGTGCGCTTTTCTACAAAAAAGCGCAACTCTGCACTTTAGCTGTGTTTTTTCTCTACAAAAACGCAGCTCTCAAGAAAAAAGCGCAGCCCTTCGCTAAAGCTATGATTTTAGGGGGCCAATACCGCCAGCCCTGCGCTAAAGGTGCGCTTTTCTACAAAAAGCGCAACTCTGCACTAAGCTGTGTTTTTTTATACAAAAACGCAGCACTCAAGAAAAAAGCGCAGCCCTTCGCTAAAGCTATGATTTTAGGGGGCCAATACCGCCAGCCCTGCGCTAAAGGTGCGCTTTTCTACAAAAAAGCGCAACTCTGCACAAAGCTGTGTTTTTTTTCTACAAAAACGCAGCTCTCAAGAAAAAAGCGCAGCCCTTCGCTAAAGCTATGATTTTAGGGGGCCAATACCGCCAGCCCTGCGCTAAAGGTGCGCTTTTCTACAAAAAAGCGCAACTCTGCACAAAGCTGTGTTTTTTTCTACAAAAACGCAGCTCTCAAGAAAAAAGCGCAGCCCTTCGCTAAAGCTATGATTTTAGGGGGCCAATACCGCCAGCCCTGCGCTTAAGGTGCGCTTTTCTACAAAAAAGCGCAACTCTGCACTTTAGCTGTGTTTTTTTTTCTACAAAAAGCGCAGCCCTTCGCTAAAGCTATGATTTTAGGGGGCCAATACCGCCAGCTTTAACGCGGCTTAAACGCAGCTTTTAGCTTAGCTAAAGCACAGCTTTAGCGGACCTTTAGTAGAAAAGCGCAGGTAAGTTCACAATAGCTGCGCTTTTTCCAAAAAGCTTCACTAAAGCTGTGTTTTTTCTAAAAAAAACCAAGCCCTTGGCAAAAGCTACACTTTTTGCACAAGCTGCGTTTTTTTCAAATAAATTAGCTGTTAAGGTGCTAAAAATCAACAGAAATTTTATATGATAAATTAAAATAACTTTATACAGAAAACAAATCAGAAATTCAATAGTATTTGAAAAACAACAGCAATATGAACTACCATTAATCAAATATCTTGAGTCAAGCATTTTTATTTTTAGCATGTTACCATCAAAATTTAATTCTAACCCCGACAAAATAGTTGTAAGACTAAAGTGGGGGAGATATTGGTGGGATGTTTTGGTTCTTGCTTGTTTCTAAATCATAACCTTAAATAGTATATTGGATTGGGGCATTATACTTACATATTGCATGCCAGTGCCTGGTAATTTAAATTCTGGAAATCTTGTTTTCAATTAAGAACTAGAATTGCCATGGAGTGATTAAAAATATGAAGTAAGAACTTCCATAAATTTTAACTAGATCTCAATCTTAAGGTTGGTGCTCTACCTCTATGTCACTGCTCCCCACTTGAAAGAGGGACCTGTTTGAAGCACTTCTGATGAAATCAGAATATATGGTGATACAACATGCTAAAATAAACTCCCATCTGTATCAAGATTTTTTTGACAAACGCATGTCACTCTGTGACAGTTAGCTAAAAGTGTTCAATGTCAATGAACATTGAAAATGTCGAAGGGAATCTTGGAATTTATTTCTTATAAAAGAGGCCATGCATATATATGCAATAGGCTAGCTCGGTAAGTCTTGTCTCATTCCTACCCACTGGTGCATATATTTCTTAGTTTTCTCTCTGCCTTTTACAAATCTAGTACAATCAGTTTCTGTACACAAGAGTTATGCAGCTTTTTCTACTTCTAAACAATCTTATAAAGAGAAAATAATATTAAGAAACAAAAACCCTATTTTCAAGCTCTCTGCACCATCTTGAGAAGCCCAAGCCATCATCATAACACATAATAGGGTGTTCGATATTTGAATTAGTCCTTGGTTATTAGATGGATGCTGCAAAAAAAGAAAAGAAATATACATGTACATTCAACTGAAATTTCTTTAAAAAACCATCAAAAGTATATCAGAAATAAGTACATTCAACTGTTGGACATACTGACACTAATAATCAATCTCCAATGATTTTTATTACCGGTACTCATCATTAAATTGAAATGGCAAGAAATGAAAAATACAGCCATAAAAGGTTTCAAAAACACATTTAAAAAAAATATCTGCTGATGCCGAACATTTATTTGCGAGTCAGCTTTCTGCTGAATTATGCTATGCATATATATGCCTCTATCCAGATTTGAACCCAGGTCGCAAGATTAGGCGGTTAGCATGCTAACCACTTCTCTATGGAGGCCTTTGCCTTCAATAATTACGGTTCTTGAGCATGTAACATTTAACCTAAATGATTAATATTCACCAACGAAAGTTTCAATTTGATAGCTCTTGATACAGTATAAGTTATGTCCCTGACAAGAATGTATCATGCAAAATTTCAAAGCCCTGGGGATAAAATTATAACTCTATGCAAACAAGGTATGAGAAAATCAGACATGGAAAGTATCACTCAACCTAACCATCCGAGCACAGAAATCAGAAACACCACAACACAACTACATTGAGCAATGACCGCACATAAGCCAAATAAACAATTAAAAGTCCAAGTCCCCGCTGAACAAATGCAGCAGGACCCAATTTCACAAAGAAATTATAGAATAGTGGTTATTGCATGAGACCAAATGAAACACAGCCAAGACCTGACCAAGTTCCACAATGTCCTGCTGCACGGTGACCCAACTGCACAAACCCCCTGTGACCTAGTAATTAATCCAAGTAGCTGATAAGTTTTAAATCACTAGGTTTTTTAATGCTGCTATGGTGATTGAGTTAAAATCTAGAACAAAATAAATTATGTCAGACAGACAGACCGGCAAATGGCAACAAGGCTCACAAAGAATATAATTAAGGGGCTAACACTCTGGTAAGATCATCAAATCAATTGTAGTGAAGCTTCATATTGTAATGAACTTTCATGGATTTTTCAGTGAATTTTATACACTTGTTTAATTTTAATTATATACCAGTACCCCCCCCCCTAAAAAGTGTATTTGGGGGACATACAAATCTACTCTAGTTATATCCCTAGTTGCAAATATATACTATATATATAATATAGTAGAATTACTGTGCTTGTTTCAGCTATCCTAGACTGGCTTGCTCTTAATCAGGTTCCACAATGTGTTAAAAGTTAAAACCCCATTCTTCGGACTTTGCTGTATAAATCACACCCATCCTGAAAAAATTGTGAATAAGCCCTGTAGAGAATAAAACATTTTAACATAATTAACACAAGCTACATAAAAGATTAACTAATAACTGAAACCTAGATTAAATATCAGATCAGAATATAGGACTAGAGCCCATACCAAATCTTAAATCATTTGAACTTGAGGTGACAAAGTTATAAATTGAAATGCTGTAATAAAATCAATCAAAGGGACATAATTCAAAAACGATGCAAGGATGAGTTATAGTTCTTGTGCACTGCACTTTGGCTTATTGCAAGAAACATGCATACCAAATCTTGAGTCATTTGAACATAAGGTGACAAAGTTATACTCTGGACAAGAAATGCTGTAATAAAATCAATCAAAGGGAAATAATTCAAAAACGATGCAAGGTAGAGTTAGTTTTTGCGCACTGCACTTTGGCTTATTGCAAGAAACATGCATACTAAATCTTGAGTCATTTGAACTTGAGATGACAAAGTTATGCTCCGGACAAGCAATTTGTGACGCCGCCGCAGCAGCCGCCAAAGTAACACCTATATGTCGCCTTTTCAGGCGACACAAAAATTATATATATAGTAGATTTTACTGTGCTTGTGTCAGCTATCCCAGCATATGGCTTGTTCAATGTTATTGATCATGTTCCACAATGTGTTAAATCCCCATTCTTCAGACTTTGTTGTATAAATCACATCCATCATGCAGATACTGTTCAAAGCCTGTAAAGAAAAAACATTTATACACAAACAACACTAGCTTACAAAATGCATATGATATGAGTTACAGGTCTTGCTTTTCATGCTAAGGCATGTATAATGAACAAGTGTTGTAAGTTTCAGAGCCATAGCTTTGATAATTAATGCGGAGCTACTAAAAGCAGTCGAATGCCGTCTAATGCCGTCGAATGCCGTCGAAGTAGGAAAAAAAGGTTTTGAGGCATGTAAAGGTTATGTTTTGGGTCATTTATATGTATATGTACATATGTGTAACTAATTAAAACCAAAATACCTTAAATATATGTAAAATGATGACTTTATACCACAAAATCTATATGACGACCAATTCACGGGAGAGAACTTCGGTTGGCTTAAACGAGAGTCGTATCTTGAGAAAAGCCGTCGAAGCGGGACTTAACCATTTTAACACAAATTAAACGATATAATATTGTCATATAAGTCCAGATATATATTTTATTAACTAATTAAAACCAAAATATATCAAACATTGTGTAAAATGATGACTTAATTCACCAAAAACCATGCCACGCCGAATCCACGGGAGAGAACTTCGGTTGGCTTAAACAACAGTCGTATCTTGAGAGAAGCCGTCGAATCGGGATTTAACCATTTTAACACAAATAAAACGATGTATCGTTGTTATATATGCCTAGGCATATGTTTTAGTAACGAATTAAAACCCAAATAAATAAAATTGTATTTAAACTGATGACTTTATTCACCAAAAACTATGCCACGCCGAATCCACGGGAGGGAGCTTATGTTGGCTTAACCAATCGTCGTATCTTGGGAAAAGCCGTCGAATCGGGATTCAACCGTTTTAACACAAATTTAACGATGTATCGTTGTCATATATGTCTAGATATATATTTTAGTAACTAATTAAAACCAAAATAAATAAAATTGCATGTTAAATGATGACTTTATTTACCAAAAACTATGCCACGCCGAATCCACGGGAGGGAACTTATGTTGGCTTAAACAGTCGTCGTATCTTGAGAAAAGCCGTCGAATCGGGATTTAACCGTTTTAACACAAATTAAACGGTGTATTGTTGTCATACATGTCTAGGTATATGTTTAGCAACTAATTAAAACCAAAATAAATTGTATGTAAAATGATGATTTTATTCATCAAAAACTATGAGACGTCGAATGCAAAAGAGCCAAATTATGAGCCTCGTGTTTTGTTTCTTAAATCATGGGTACTTTGCCTATAATATGGTAAAATTTCGTCTAAGTTTTAAAATTTACCCTTGAGATTCCGATATTATTACAATAACATCATATATGTTATAAGATTGAATTAGAAAAGTCGAAAACCGTCTAAATATTAATAACACTTTTTCTATGCGATTTCATATAGTGATTTTATCTGTTTGTTTATAAATAGGTGTGAAAGATAATATATATATATTGATGTTTATGAATCTGAAAGGTTTACTTATATATATATATATATAAAACATTTATTGTGTTTCATTTATATCTTTTCAGATACCAAAGGTGTGTGTTTGAACGTCTTTGCAGATACCAATGTCAGCCAGACATGAAGAAAAAACAAAGCAAAGATCTTCATTGCCGGGAACGGATTTTTTTAAACATTAACATGCATCGACCCATTTGTAAAACGTTTAATGTTTTAAAATACTGATTATTTTTATAACTAGACATGTTCATACATCTGAAAAATGTCAAAATTCAGAAATAATTAGTTTCACTTTCTTTTGTTCATCCAGTATAAATGTCACTCTTTATTTGTTTGTCATGGTCTAAATGGTGGTAACAATTATGTAATCTCCGATTGATCACTATCTTTAATCAACCGGATGCTAATCCCAGCAGTAGGTCCTAGTGACAGCTTTAATTACTGCGGGGCAATAAAATTCTATACACAGAGTGTCATTTATTTGATGGTGAGAAATATACAGGTCACTTTGGTATTTTTTTACACAGGATTTGACAGAAGAAACAAAGTGTTGGTCCCATAGTTTATAAATGTGTTTTTATTATAATTATTTTATGTTTCTTGTATAGAAAATTTGACGATTGATAATAAAATAAATAAATGAACCATACTTAAATAAATATCATATGTAGGAATGTGTGTTAGTAGTAATAATATAATATCCCAAGATGAAATCTTATTTCATTTGAAAAGATTTCATTTGAATATGCTTGTTTCAGTTTCATCTCCATTTCAGCGTATTCATTCTCCGCCGAGAACACAGTCTGGGAACTTGACTAACCACTGATGTATGAGGATGATTCTAACTAGTATGTTATAGATGCATCCAGGGATTACACAATACAAAACCTCGAATCTGCCGACAATCGTTTATCACTTTATTAGAACATACAATATGTTTCACATAAATATATAATATCAAATTTACAAGCTACATTGAACAGACTACACTTTTAATATGTTGGTTAGTAACGTCTTGTCTCCGTCAATTCTTTTCTTCATGGTAGTATTTATGGTCTTTTGGTTTGACCTCGGTATCTGAAATAATACAACATTCTAAATGAATCTCATACGAGCCGCGTGCTCCGTTTAATCGGGATTTATATTAGTTTTTCATTTAATTAGCAAGCTGGTATGGTCATCATTAATACTTAAATATATAAAATGAGGTTACGTATTTAGTGTATTCTCATTATTAAGCAGACTAGTCACTAAATATATTATATATTATTTTCTTAAATGCCAATCCAAAACACTGTTCACACGCAGTACAACACATATTCATACAAACCATCATTTGTAAATACATCTATATTTGGTCTATAGAGTATTTTTTTTACTTTATGTATACATATGACATCACACAATAGATGAGTCGATTATATCTCCTTGTTCTATGGATCTCGACCTGAAATGAGATATAATATGTTTCAACTGCAAAACCAATAATGTAATACATTTATCCACAGACAAATAATTATTATCTGTGATTCTTCATATCTAATGCATAGCGTATATCATACACGAACATAATGCAAATAATCAGCAAAATGATAATTCTTATCTAAATATACACCCCTTAATAAACAAGTGATAGATTTTCCTTGCCCGGGGGCATCGTAAAAATTAGGTAGCATTGTTAGACACATTCACCTCATTTCAGGATTTTTGGTTAAAAATATGTATCAAGGAAACAAAGATCACCACATCATGTAATACTTCTGAAGTTAAAATGTTTAAACCGTGTAAAGTTAGTATTCAACGGCCTGCTAATTTTGACACTTGAATATGGTCATCGTAGTTTAGGTGTTATAATGTCGCCATGTTACATATTGTTTGGATTATTTATACACATCTAGATTACAAACACAATAACACATCATTAACTTGGTTTAAAAAATGCATTTCTCAAGATTCGACTCTTGTTTAAGACAACCGAAGTTCCCTCCCGTGGATTCGGCGTGGCATAGCTTTTGGTGAATAAAGTCATCATTTTACATACAATTTTATTTTTTTCGATTTTAATTAGTTACTAAATCATATACCTATGCATATATGACAATGATACATCGTTTAATTTGTGTTAAAACGGTTAAATCCCGATTCGACGGCTTTTCCCAAGATACGACGACTGTTGAAGCCAACATAAGTTCCCTCCCGTGGATTCGGCGTGACATAGTTTTTGGTGAATAAAGTCATCATTTTACATGCAATTTTATTTATTTTGGTTTAAATTAGTTACTAAAATATAAAAAAAAATTTATATCTAGACATATATGACAACGATACATCGTATAATTTGTATTAAAATGGTTAAATCCCGATTCGACGGCTTTTCTCAAGATACGACTCTCGTTTAAGCCAACCGAAGTTCCCTCCCGTGGATTCGGCTTGGCATAGTTTTTGGTGAATAAAGTCATCATTTTACATGCAATTTTATTTATTTGGGTCTTAATAAGTTACTAAATTATATAACTAGACATATATGACAACGATCCATCGCTTAATTTGTGCTAAAACGGTTAAATCCCGCTTCGACGGCTTTTCTCAAGATACGACTCTCGTTTAAGCCAATCGAAGTTCTCTCCCGTGGATTCGTCGTTTTTAGATTTTGGAATATAAATATCTCATTTTACATATTTCTGGGATTTTTTCGATTTTTATAAGTGACAAATATGTATATACATACATATAAGACCTTAATATAACACATATATGCCTCAATACCTATTTTTTCCTACTTCGACGGCATTCGACGGCCTTCGACGGCATTCGACTGCTTTTAGTAAGACCCTAATTAATGAGACATGTTTACATAAATTTAACACACTTCACCAAGCAACTTTTCTTTTGAAGAGGGGGGGGGGGGTCCTACCAGTCAGATTGAGGTACATGGTCATAAATTGGCTACACATACGCACTATGTCTTGCATATTTCAATGTTAATAGTCTCTATGTATAATTCATGTAAAAAAATCTTAGCTAATTTCTACTTATATCAACGCAGTTCACATTTTATTTTTTTAAAAATCACCGCCAAAATGGCCATTTCCGGTGACAATTTCGAACTTGATTTTCGTCAAATACTCGTCTATTTCATTTCTTGCTTAGTTAAATATATCGAAGTATGTGTATATCACGTAAATAACATCGTCACTTTTTCGAAAATGTGCGTGGAATTTTCGTAACGATTGATTTAACAACGGACGGAATTTGCCGTACGTCGCTTCGAAATTGGGATTGTTTACATGTTTCAAAAATGGGACAGTTTACTCGTAAGACAGACAATCGTGGATTTTCCGTTTCATTATTTGAAGTTAAAAACTAATACTTGCCTTTCCAAGAATAATAATATACTTACCTTGCTGTTTTCGTACAACAATGGTGATTTGCAATTTTTTCGTGGTCCTTTCACACGATTTCCATTTTCAAATAAAACTCATAAACTTCGACCGCTGATTGGTTAATTTTAAAACAAAGAGCGTCATCAGGTTAGATAAATTCCCGCTTACCGTACATCCCGGGATCGGTAAAAATACGAAAAATACATTTCAAGAAATCACGTTTGCGTTTATAGTCGATAAAAAATAATACATTGTGGAGAAATATATCGATCGTTTATAATGAAATATTTTTTAAAACTATTTGATTTTAACACGATCTTAGATTAATCACGTACGCAAAGACCTAAATTAGGCCTTTGACGTACGGTACACGGTCACGTGGTTTGAAAGCATTATTTTGCAGAATATATCGAGTTAATAAAAAAATGAATGTTTATGTTTAGGTATATTCTTGGACATCATTCATCAAGTTGAATGCACAATTACACGATGTTGAACTGATAATCTCAACGATTTTCTCCTAAAGAACGTGTACAGACGGTACAGTACAGGTTTTCTCGTAATTTGATACGAAACCGAAAGTAACTTTTTCTTTATTTGACGATGCAGGGCCGTTGTATGCAGCTTAGTCGCACCCAATTTCGCACGATGTAGGCCTTTATTGGATCGATATACTAATCGCAAACTGTATATCTCTTTCTATAAAAAGACTGTGTAAGCAAATTTTAGCATCTATATCCTACACGAGTTCTAAAAATGACAAACGTGCGCGTACCACTACAGTAGACATACATGTACAATTTAGTAGATCTCGATTCCACTATTAATAATATTTCTACGTCGGGAATATCTTTTATAGATCTACCCCGTCGTTTAGATGACCTCAGTTGTCTTGTTAGGAAATAAAGATCATTCTTAAATCGTGTTTCCATAAACGAATTTAAAATCTATTCTAATATAACGTAAGAGTTTGTATTGAAATAGTCGAACTTACTAACAATCCAGTCAAACTCCATTAAGGAATAAGATCTTTACGTTCGTTATCCATTTAAACAAAAAACATTTCCCAGCGTAATTACTCATTAGTCCCTTTTTAATATCGTCCAAAAATAGCAAGTACACTGTCCCATGTGTCAAATACAGTACACGCGTGAGTTATGCATAATGACGTCATCTAACTCGCAGACTACACGTTTCTTTGGTGAATTTGTGGATACGATGAAATATTATGTGTCCCGTGTTTTAAAATTATTGGATAACACACATGCTTTGAGGTTTTAACATATTACGGGATTCTAACAATTATTAATTTAGGTAAGCTGAGTTAGATCTAGGCATAGACTTAACGCTATTTTGGATTATGTGTAACGTTACGAATAAATAACTTTTCTAGTGAAATTAACTGGTGCTGTTTTCACTCACGGATCAGTTCTAACGTAAGTTACCCTTGTCAATCAAAAATATCGCACGTGGGTAATGCGTGACCGCGATCTCATTAGCTGATGCGCAAACGTTCTTAATTTGAGAGTGATTTACGGGTGATTGACGTATCTCACGGTATCTTGTTAATATACGACGGGTCACCTTGTTAATTACTCGTTTGACATATATCTTTATACACATAAATATTTCACAAGGACAGGGCTATAGAGAATTTGACCAGATTTTCATCCTTTTTGCAAAGCAATCAATCAGAACCTTATCACATTTATTTTGGAGAGAATTTGACCCGATCCTCAAAAAAGTTGTTTTCCACTTATTTTACTCAAACCAATTATTTTTGCACAGAATGACCTGAACCTCAACCTATAACACACACCTGAGTCCTCAAGTTATTTTTACAAAGCATTTGACTTGATCCTCAACCAATTTTTATTTCAAATAATTTGACTTGTACCTCACCCTTTTATATTTTTACAACTCATTTGAATCTAACCTAACCCACTTTTTATTTGCAAAGCATTTGAACTAAATCCTAAGCCATTTGTTTTTTGACAATGCATTTGACTTGAACCTCAACCATTTTATTTTTCAAAGCACTTGACTAGAACTTCACTCTTTCATTTCTTTTACAAGGCATTTGATGTGAATCAAAAACCAATTAACATTTAATGAAGAATTTTACCTGAACCTCAAGTCATTTATTTGTTAAATCAATTTTACAAGCATTTTACCTGAACCTCAACAAACTCTTTTATCAGAAAATTAGTTCAGAACTTCAAAAGGTTTATTATTACAATGTATTTGACCTGAGGTTCAATCCATTCATTTCTTAAACCATTTGACTTGATCCTCTACCCATTTATTTTTTCAAACCATTTGACCTGAACCCCAACCCATTTATTTTTTCAAACCATTTGACTTGGGCTCATCCTTTTATTTATACAAAGCATTTAACCTGAACCTCAACAAATTCTTTTAACAGAGCTTTAGTTCAAAGGGTGTATTATTAAAATGTATTGACCAGATACTCAGCCCTTTATTTAAAAAAAACATTTGGGCATAACTTCAAAGATATATATAACAAAGCATTTGACCTGATCCTCAACCAATTTATTAGGATTAGACCCATTTATCTTTACCAATGAACTGAATCTCAACCAAAATTATTTTTATAAAGCTTTTGACCTGAACCTTAATCCATTTCACTGAGCATTTGACTTGAACCCCAAACCATTCTTATTTTACTAAGCATTTGATCTTAAACCTCACCTTCAAATGCCTCGTAAAAAGTAATAGTGTGAGGCTCAAACTATTACTTTTTATGAAGTATTTGACTAGAACATCAACCATTAGTGATTACTTGTTTTTACAAAGCATTTAACTAGAACCTCATCCTAATATTGTATACAGAATTTGATCTGATCTGCATCCTATACTGATGACAAGATAAACACAATAATGAAAAATGACTTACCTTTTTGTTTCAAAAACATATATGTTAAATTTGACACATTATATTGAATATTTTGGAGTTGTAGTTTGAAGACCCTATCTATACACTATTTTAAACAGTAAAAATATAAATCTTTTGAATAGATCAAAAGCTTGGTTTTTTCTTTGAAAGCTTCATCTTGAGAGCTTCGTCTTTTTAATTTCTTAAAAAAAGACAAAAAACGCAGCTTAAGATGGAAAAGACGCAGCATTCCTAAATAAAAACTAAACTTTTTGAAAAGCGTTTCTAATCAGGTAGAAAAGACGCAGCTCTTATGAAAAAAACGCAGCTTCTGTGAATAAAGCGCAACATTTATAAAAAAACGCACCTTTTATAACAAAAAAACTCAGCTTTTATGAAGAAAGTGCAGCTATTGAGAAAAAGCAAAGCTTTTGTAACAAAAAGCGAAGCTTTTATGAAGTAAACGCAGCTACCAAGAAAAAGCGCAGCTTGTATATAAAAAAAAACCGCAGCTATCATGAAAAAGCGCACCTTTTGATGATAAAAGCTTCATTAAAGCTGCGTTTTTTATAAAGCTGTGTTATTATTTGGCACGGGGGGTTGTTCATCTGTGAAAGTTTGAGGAAAATCCACCAAACAATTTATGAAGAGTTCAACACAAAAGATTTGCTTGACATAAAAACAGACGAATGGACAGAAGCAATGACAGCACCATAATGCCATATGCCTACACTTATTTATATAAATATGTGTGGGGGGCACAATAAGTGAATCAAATTAACCAGCAAATTTCATAAGTTGAACAATTAAAGAATTCCACTTTCCAGGTATGCAGAATAATGATACAGATGTTATTTCCAGGATTTTTTTCTCCAATTTTTCAAAAGGCTACACACAGAGTACAGGGCAAACATACAAATACATGTGAACCTCTTAAAATTAAATTATAACAAATTTTATCACTTCAAAAAACCTGATGGTATGCCAATCATTGGTTTAAAAAGTTTCAATTTTAATGGGAAACACATGGATATGTGGGAATTAAGAGAGTAAAAAGTTCTAGGATGATGAAAATTACAGTAAACCAATTTACTTTAGCAAATACTAACTTTCCCAAATTGCCTTTTGTTGGTATATTCTCGACTACAAATATTCACGGTTTTTTGTTTTGATTATGTTGATGTTTTGAAAACTTTTGTAGCTATTTATTTTTGGAATTTTTTACCACTCAGGAACTCCGCACAATTAATTAGAGCAAAATAATTTCTTGTTTTACATTACTTTGATCATCAATCAGCATAATTAGTGTAAACATCTTAATCTACTCACACACTTCAATTTCCTTCTCTCACTACAGTTCTACTACTGTTTTCTTCTGGTATTTGATTATGGCATAATTATACTTTAAGATGTGTAATTTATTCTCTCAATCTGTTTGAGCTATTATTTTTGTTCTAACAAACTATCTTTGTTTTTTTTGTTTGATGATTACATAATTATACTAACTACCCTCATGACAATTAAGAATTGACCTTGAACCATAAATTCCACATTAGGTTAGCTCTTCGTTAAATTCTTTAATTGCTCCAGAGCAATGGAAAATAGTGTTTACTATGCTTCAATGGCAGAACAAGATGCAGATTAATCACAATGATTAGTTTGATTTATTTTAACGAGTTTCTCACCATTTTTTTTCTCTTGATTTGTTTCAACTGAATCACACAGCTAGTTTCCCAGTACTTTATTCTAACCAGTACTGAACTAACCTTCTACAAGGAACTAGCAACTTCGCCACATATGAGTACATATATTTGTGCCAAATTTTCATGACCAGTGACCTAGATTCAAATCAAGGCGATATAAATAACAAATCAGTAATGCTAACCTTAAGTCCAGTACCAGCACAAGCGATACCGAGAGCCATGGCGGCACCAAATCTGACGTGTGGGTTGTAACTCTCTGACAGCAAGGAGACCACACTTGGACATTGTTCCGGAGTCCTGAAAATATACAATCATACCAAATATAGACATGCTAGTTAATTAAAGTACTGGTTAATTCATAAAACCATACCAAATATATCTAATAACACAAGTTTCATAAACCTAGCTTGAAACTGTTTGAATTATTGCAGGATCAAACCTCAAGTACTCTGCAATCATACATTTTGGGCATACATGTGGGTTTTACATAATATTCAATTGTGCTACTACTTAAATTAAGGTTAAACTGATTTTGAAGCTATTGCTTACGAATGGACACATTTAACTTAGAAATGCAAATCATTTGAGTAACACCTGGCAAATGTTTTGACATCATAACGGCAGTTTTCAGTGTTAAAATAAAGCAATGAGTAAGCTGAGACTAGACAGGGTTATGACAAGTTGATTCTCAAGGAGATATTCGAGATCATTTTACATCAGATTTAGTAGACAGTAAATGCATCTATTTCAGTCTAGGAGTCATATAATATCTGACAATATAAGCAATATAAGATCAATGTATAAATATACTGGATATAATGGAAGTATGTAACTGTCCGACTGAATTGATTGAAAATTGTCTGCAGAAGCATAACATGTAATATGAGAACAATATATTCCAAGGTCAAGACAAAACTCTTATATTATATCCATCTTTTACCCACTACATTTTCAAAAGAAATAATAAAAACCAAGGACAAATCTGGTACTATGCCCCCCCCCTCCCCAATATTTGTTATTTTTTGTTCTACTGTTTGCCGAGTGCTAAAATATGATACAATTTGCCTGCTCGAATTGTGAATTGTTCTTTATCTATTATTTCTCTTTCTATAAACCTTCACATAAAGACACAGGATAAAACACAATGTCAAGTTCCCATCAAATATTACATCCTGTTTTACAAACACTAGTCAAGTATGTTCTTATTTCCCCATTTTATGACCTCTGATAGGATTATGTTTGTTTAAATTTGCAGATAAACCATTCCTCCCACCTTAGTTTCCTTGATAGTTACAAAACAAGAGTTGTGTTCAATAATAGCTAATGCCTCAATGGAAGCCTTGCTCATCCATAAAAACAAGCTTTGTCAATTAAGGGCCATAATTCTGTTCAGGACTGGAAATTAGCAATCATTCTCGAACCTGAAAAACATGGCTTAAAATTCCACATTTTTAATGTTGACGAAAAATACCAGGTCAGGTGTTGCAATGTTGGATAGTATAACATTGCTTTGATATTGTTATAAGCTTTTTTTAATGGTACACATGTATGCCAAGTTTGAAAGCAAATTTGCCTTGATGGACAGGACCCCAATGATATATTTGAGTTTCACCAACTTGAAAGTTATGGCAAACATTTTGGGAAGGCTGGCCAATCCGACAGACAGGACAATCACAATATGCCTCCTGCATCAGTGAATGCCAGGCCATAAAAAGAAGAATCACCCAGCCAGAAGACTCATGAACCATGGTTCACAGTTTCGTTGTGGTATAAACCACGAATGGCTGGTTCCCAGTTTCCTGGCTTTTCTTCTCCTATAAACCACTATACAAGGTTTTTCGCAATCTGTCAGTTCTAAATCAACATGTTATGTTTACCATAGATTAGGTGTCATACTGGTGACTGTTTTGAATTGTTGACTTGGCTTTCCTTTAAGAATTATTGCTATGTTTTCTGTCCTTGTTATATCACATATAGATTATTGTTCTAGCCTATGGCCCTTGTCCCGGTGTTGTTCTCATTTTTAGGAATTCTGTTTTGACTTGTTTACTTTCCTCCTCTCTTTTAAGATATATTGCTTCGTTTTTTGTCCTTATTCAGTCAGACATAGATTATTGTTTTAGCCAATGGCCCTTGTCCCGAGGTTCTGTTCACATTTTGAGGAATTGCGTTTTGACTTGTTTACTTTCCTCTCTTTTTAAAAGATATATTGCTTTGTTTTTTGTCCCTGTTCAGATAGTGATAATATTTACTATTATTTGTTCTAGTCAATGGTCCTGGTCTTGGTGATATTTACTCTGTTCTTATCTTGAGGAATTGTGTTTTGTGAGGTTAAACAGCTTGTATTGACTGTTACAAGCAACTAGAGTTTATAAATCGTACCTTTGGCATCGCAAGGTTGTATCTGACATCAAAAACATTCCAATGGATTAGGTTAAAAACCTTTTTATGACAAGGGGTCATTGGTCAAATGGCATGGGAATGACCTTCAAATGGCATGGAAATGACCTTCAAATGGCATGGAAATGACATTTAAATGGTATTGTACTGACCTTCAAATGGCATGGAAATGACCCTCAAAAGGCATGGAAATGACCTTCAAAAGGCATGGGAATGACCTTCAAAAGGCATATGAATGACCTTCAAATGGCATGGGAATGACCTGCTTGTAGCATGGAAATGACCCTCAAAAGGCATGGAAATGACCTTCAAAAGGCATGGGAATTACCTTCAAATGGCATGGAAATGACCTTCAAAGGGCATGGGAATGACTTTCAAATGGCATGGAAATGACCTTCAAATGGCATGGAAATGGTTACAACTTTCTTACCGTATTGACTGTGCATGACCTCTCAATGGCATTGGTGTAACCTTCTGATGGATATACGAATAAATCAGCAATAACCACTGCCGATTTATAAGAAAATGATATCAATATTATGTCCTACATAATTGTCCATGATCCATAAATAGGACTTCTCAGTAACAATTGAATGAGCAATAAATAAATGAGGAAATAAAATTACCATACTATAACAGGAGCGGGGCCAATTTACGATGAGAACAATACAGAATGATGCTTAAATTATTGGATTACAAATGTGTCTCAATCAACACGCCATGTTATTAATAACAACATAAAATGTGAGCAGTTGGCAACATAAACAATTCAAACATTAGCCGGAGTATTTTGTTATGAATTTATTGGCCAATAATGAAAATACCAGAATGGATAATTTACTGAAATTTGTGGATGGATTGTGTACATGTTGCAATGTTTGCTGGGATGTAGTTTAAGTTCTCTTGGAGACTTAAAGTTCTTTATATGTCTGAGGGGCTTGCCTTTTCCATGCTTGTTTTTAATGTTAAATGATACAAACTGATGGCATGACTGCATCATAACCTTACTCCGCCAACAAAATACTGTAAAATCATTAAATGTTGATGGGACAAAATTTCGTGGTTCTGGTATAAAAGACCATTTTGATGGGATGTTAATTCTTGGATTTTGCTTTTCAGGATAAAAAGTATTGTTTGATGGAATTTGATTTCGTGGTTGAAGGTGAACCATGAAATCCTCGAAATTTAATCCCCACAAAATTTAATGATTTTACAGTATCAGACTGCATGTAACAACCATTATTTGTTACTTCAGGGGTCCTGGGAGTAGAACATACACAGACACGTTGCAGTCTAACTGTTTTAGCTTCAAGTACAATGTATACTTATGTTTATCATCACACTTGTTTTATCACAAAATATTTTGTTTTATGTGTAATAAATCAACAACATTAGCATGAAAACTTCAATAATTGTCGCCAAAAAATTGGCAATAAATTTCATCTGATACATAAAACCTCAAGCCTTTATGGCATAGACTAAGAGAAATATTCACACTTAGATTCGGTAATCCAGAATAAATCAGAAACATTTATGATCGATCAGACAGTATTCAAGAAAACATTAATACAAGTAAAATGGTAAAAAACGCAAAGACATAACACTTGGAATTGCATAGTAACATAGGGTCTATATGGAATCCTACGTTTTTTATAAGACAACTGTTTAGCTTGGCCAATTTGACATGAGCCTGACCTTTTGATTAGCATAATTTAACAGCCAATATATTACCTACGTTTACAACACCAAGTGTATGTTTTCATCATCAGGGAGTATCAAAAAGTCGCATGGGATGTAATACAAATTTGAAATACCGATATCGCACAAATTGCCTGCGAAAATTGATATATTCAAAGCAAGAACCTTGTAATATATTCTTGCCTAAAGGTCGAGCTCAGGTCAAAAAAGCCAAGCTATACATGAATACAATCACAAGTAAACATATCAATAATGTTCGTTTTACTCTTCATTAATGCTACATTTACCTGTGTATACCATTCATCAGGTTACAATTTCATAATAAACATTTTGCATAAGTGTAATATAAAGTTTTATTTTATGTTTTGAAAAGAATGAAAATGAAATAACATCATGATTAGACTATTGATAAGATGAACACTGTTTGTTCCACTGTTTTAAATACTTGTGAATACTAAATGCCTACGTTGACCAAATTCAGATACAGTCAAATCGTCAGGTAAAAAACTTTAAAGCGACTGGAAATGGGGGTATGTCTTGACAAATTAGCATCAGAATCATTAAATTGGTGTTAAATGCTTTTTATGCATGTATGTGATGTAGTGAAATGGTTTTATTCAGAAATATTTTGTATTCTGGCTTAAGTATGAAAGTGAAAGTAGGGTTGGTGCTAACGGACATTGAGTAAATCCGTAGATGTGAGAAAATCTGTTCACTGCATTTGACGAACCAAATTTTTCTTATATGATACATGACTCCCTACTGTTTTTTTCATTTTCTTGAAGCTGGATGAGAGGGCCCCATGGACAAAAAGTGGACTTTTGGGCTGGCCTAGGTCACTTTACATTGAGTTAAAGAACAATTCTATTTGGTGGTTTTTGACCTACATGCACAATGAGTAGTTTGGTAGATGACAGATCAATATTTGAATATATTTATAAAACTTGTTTCTGTAAAATGTCAGGAGAAATCAAGAATTTTAGGGACAAAACAAAATTTGCCTGTTACATATTAAAAGATACATTTAGTGGTGCAGTTAAATTTGATATATGAGAACAATTGTAATATTTGGCATGAAGACATGATCGGTGCTGACGCATGATCAAATCAGTACAGAGAGACGAAATCCAGATTGAGTCCCATGACTTTATAACCAAATATTTTTTACAAATAAACTCATATTAGAAATATACCAGAGATGTTCATAGGGCGGTTGTAGAGATTGTTTATGAGGATATCTGTGTCTGTTTTATTTACGGTTGCATTAACTGAACAGGAGAAATAGGTTAGGGATATAAAATAATGCATAAAATAATCCACTATCAAGTGCAAGCGTACTTAGAAATATACTCTTAATACTGTATGGATCCCTGGAACCTCTATGAGTTTAGATTTCAATCTGAAGATCGCTATCTTTAAAAGTATTCATGTACCTGTTACAAAGCAGGTGTGTCTATTTTTATTTTATTGGAATATTGTAAGCAGTTTTTCACAGTTTTTTACAGTTTTCAATCTAATTTCTGTTATAAACGGCAACTGAGTCTCTGTATATAACCAGATTTTCAGGAATGAATTTTAACCAAATTTAACATACCCTTTCATAGCAGCCAGCAACAGTGAATGCAGCCATACGTTAAGTCAAACAAAGTTTTTGTCAAATATATATGCAACCGCTTAATTTATATAACTTCTTAATTAAAATGCATAAAACCAAAAAAAAAAAAAAAATGTTTTTGTCAAATTACTATGGACAGATTGTGATCTGCAACTACCATGGTTCAAACCTTAGCCAAGATGAACCCGGTGCATGTCCTAAAAAGCAGGACACACAATTGTACATCCTTGTTGCACCAAATATTAAGGCGTGTTACAAAAACATTCAGGTACATCCAAACATAAAACATGAAATAGAAACAACACTTAAATCATCACCACTGGTACAACAACAGTAAAAGTCAGTACTGTAACGTGTTACCTTGAAGACAATGAAAGTTATATCAAACACAAGATGCAAACCAGAAGTATAATTCTGTGAGTGGGCATTAAACTGTCAGACATATTTAAGTCAACACCACAATTAACCCTGACTGTCTACCTAGCTAGGTGCAGTATAATTTCATTGCCCAGTAAATCAGTGGCTGAAGTAGGTAGAACAATATAATGTACAAGTGACAGACACTCATTGTACAGGCACATACTGTTTGTTGATGAAACAAAATTATAACAATATGCCTGCAATCATTCACTTATTTATCACTTCAAATGCACTGCAGCTAGCTAGGTTTCATGCAAAACATGTAAATGTTACAATCACAAATTTAAAGATGTTGTTTTTCTTAAAAAAATATTGTTTTTATAGGTTTTAAATTGTTTCCATATTGAAACCATAATATAAGTAAGAATGCAAGTGAATAAAAGTCAGCAACATTTAAACGCAAGAAAAGAAGTCGGCAATATTAATAACAAGTTCATGCAGAGAGCATACAGCTCTTGATGCCACTGGGACTCCTCTACCGTGCATAAATGTGGCATCTAAGTTTTATCCATTGCAAGTTTTTTTATTCATCAAGAACAAATATTTGGCAAAACATATTGTGTTGATTATTGGACAGCAAGTGATGGCCATACCATATATAACACATACTGAATGGAATTTATAATATCAATGACATCAGTACCCACTATCTATGTCTCTTGCAAAAACTGACAACTTTACACATCATCATTTTTACTTCCCTGTGATATAATATTCATGAAATCATGCATTTTTTAGTTTTAATGAATTCTTCATGAACTCAATGTCACTTTATGATAAATGACCAAAATAATCAGCCCAATTACAACAGAATCCTTGTTTACCAAGGTACTAAAATTATTGAGAAAGAAAACAAAGAGCGCCATGTGATTGGATCAGAGCACTTTATGCTAGATTGTCATTCTAAAAGAGAAGCAGAAAGATGATAGTACTTATATACAAGTTCCATTAAATCATTAGCTACAATGATAATGGACACTAGGTGTGCAGTCATGGACAAATAATTCAATCACATGAATATCTGTGTATCTGTAATAAATCATTAAATTGGTCCACACTCTCTCTGACTCTGCGAACTGTTCATTCCCACACTCACTCAGTCTCAGTGAAATTTCTCTCTCAGCTCTCTCAAGTGGTGAATCTTTCACTCCCTACTCTCTCTGACTTAATTTGGTGCTCAACTTTTCTCTCAAATGGTGAACTCTCTGTGACTTTGGTTAAAGTAATTATTCAAGTATTGGAGTCTAGTTGAATTCCGCTAGTTTACCATCCATTAGACTTAAATATTCAATATCCATTCACAAATAGAATCCTTACAGAATTTTCATATAAAATTACTTCCTTGCAATTAGGTCGTTTAGTTGGTTTTCAATTTCATAATCATTATCATTCCTAATTGTTTGTCTAAAAGAAGAGATTTAATGAGAGATTATGACCATCCCGACTGCTAAAACACTTACCATAACAAACACAGAGCAAATAAATAATTTTATTGTTATATAAATGCCACTTTGGTGGGGGAATTAAAATGTTTAAAATATCCTTACCTTTCCTGCAAAGCTAATATTTTCACCAAATATAAGAAAAAGACATCAAAAGCCAAACCCATATTTATTGAAAAGACGTTTAGTCAATATCTTACACCCCCTCCCCCCCAAAATACTATAACTACCAACATGACGAGGATCGTGTTATAAACAGACACATTATGTAAATGAGTACTCCATCAACTCCAAGGCAAACCCTAGAATCAAGACACGAAGAAAACTAATTTCTCCCGTCACCAATATGTAAATCTTATCCTTAAGAAACCCAACAAGTTCTTATTCCCGTTATTCTCAAAACTTCAGACTCATAGACCAGATATACTGCGGATGATATTGAAACGATTTTACAAGCGAGGTTTACATTAGCGAGTACAATGTCATTACAATATCTCGTCTAAAGTGAATATATTGTTATCAATTCCCTAGTTAGAATGTTAGAATCAACAAGAATTGCTAAAAGGATTTATACGGCCAAGTGCAGAGCGATCATTCTTCAAAGACCGATCCTTATTTCACATGCATGTGAATCTGATAATTAAATTGCCAAAAATAGCAGAAGCGAATGCGTAAGAATAAATGCTTTTATCGCAGCAAACAGCTGACAATACAGAGAATTATTAAGTTCTATAGAAATATGCAGCGCCATGATTTAAATGGTTCAACAACAAAATGCAGAAACCTAATAAACTGATGGCAGCTGAAGTATAGACTATTATCAAATTCTGTAGAAAGTATGCACTATGCAGCCAGGATTTAAATGGTTCAACAAGAGCTTATTAGCCATTTGCACCATGCAGATGATTCATAATTAACTGATGGCAGCTTTATTCAATGTCCAATCAACTGCTTTAATTGCCATACCAAACTATTTCAAGGAGTTTCTTGTAAAGGCAATATATGTAAATTCAAATGAATAGGGAGGTTTTGGCAGGAAGGGGCAAAAAGGACTTTCTGTCAGCAACACCACTCACACACATACACAACACATAAAGCCATGTTAAAGTATCCAGCATTGCAATAGAAGTGTTGCCCTTGATTGACTTGACTTGTTTCTATGGACAATACTTCCAACAGGACATATAGAGGTTTCTTAAAAAGCAGTCTTGTTTCATAGTATATTTTGTTAAAACAATTTCAGTCAAACGGATCTTCTAAAAGTGCTGCATGCCTTCATTGCACCAATCAGACAAAGTTAGTGCAATGGCAATAAGTGTTGTTAACATGTTCTGAACTTATTGGTAACCATGACTATTGTATAATCAATGGTTAAAGACATATGAACAGCAATAAGTCCGATCAAATTTCACTTAATTGTAGCATATGATGGATAATGGAATGATTAAGTATGATAGTTTAGTAGGACATTATCATACACTGTCACAGGACACACTAATGGTATCCATACATTATATTGTCCAGCTGTATATTTACATTTACTACCAGAGCATCTTTATCATCTTTAAACTTCCATAAAATTAGCTGGAAAATTCCTTTGGTTGGACACTGACAGATGAGCTGTGTCTTTTTGTGTTTTCTCAAAATAATGATTTTGTACTTACGACTTTCTCATTCTAAGCCAGTGATATATTGAGACAATGAGAGTGTCATGTGATTTGACTAAAGCACTCTAAACCAGATTTTCATTCAAAAAGAGAAGTAGAAAGTTGGTAGTACTACAAGTTCCATTAAATCATTAGCTACAATGATAATGGACACTAGGTGTGCAATCATGGACGAATAATTCAATCACATGAATATCTGTGATAAATCGTTGAATCGTTCCGCACTCTCTCTGACTTGGAGAACTGTTAGAAATTCCCTCACTCCCTCTGACTATGTTAAATCATTCATGAATCTTTCGTTCCCTGCACTCTCTCTGACTTCGGTGAAACTTCTCTCTCAGCTCCGACTTTCGTGAAAGTAATTACTCAAGTATTGGAGTCTAGTTAAGTTCCGCTAGTTTACCATCAATTAGACTTAATATTCAAATATTCAGTATCCATTCACAAATAGAATCCTTACAGAATTTTCATATCAAATTACTTCCTTGCAGTTATGTCTTTTAGTTGGTTTTCAATTTCATTATCATTCTCATTCCTAATTGTTAGTCTAAAAGAAGAGATGTTCAGACATGTAATGAGAGATTATGACTATCCTGATCTAAACTATACAACTGCTACAAGACTTACCATAACAAGCACAGAGCAAATAAATAATTTTAATATCATATAAATGCCACTTTGGTGGGGGAATAAAAATGCTTAAAATATCCTTAAATTTCTTGCAATAACTTATATTTCACTAAATATAAGAAAAAGACATCAAAAGCCAAACCCATATTTATTGAAAAGACGTTTAGTCAATATCTAACACCCCCGTCCCACAAAATACTATAACTACCAACATGACGAGGATCGTGTTATAAACAGACACATTATGTAAATGAGTACTCCATCAACTCCAAGGCAAACCCTAGAATCAAGACACGAAGAAAACTAATTTCTCCCGTCACCAATATGTAAATCTTATCCTTAAGAAACCCAACAAGTTCTTATTCCCGTTATTCCCAAAATTAAGACTCATAGACCAGAAATACTGCGGATGATATTGAAACGATATTACAAGCGAGGTTTACATTAGCGAGTACAATGTCATTAAAATATCTCGTCTAAAGTGAATATATTGTTATCAAGTCCCTAGTTAGAATCAACAAGAATTGCTAAAAGGATTTATACGGCCAAGTGCAAAGCGATCATTCTTCAAAGACCTATCCTTATTTCACATGCATGTGAACCTGCTAATTAAATTGCCAAAAATAGCAGAAGCGATTGCGTAAGAATAAATGCTTTTATCGCAGCAAACAGCTGACAATACAGAGAATTATTAAGTTCGATAGCAATATGCAGCGCCATGATTTAAATGGTTCAACAACAAAATGCAGATACCTAATAAACTGATGGCAGCTGAAATATAGAGAATTATTAAATTCTGTAGAAAGTATGCACTATGCAGCCATGATTTAAATGGTTCAACAAGAGCTTATAGTTAGCAATTTACACCATGCAGATGATTCATAATAAACTGATGGCAGCTTTATTCATTGCCCAACCAAGAGCTTTAATGGCCGTACCAAACTATTTCAAGGAGTTTCTTGTTAAGGCAATATATGTAAATTCAGATGAATAGGGAGGTTTTGGCAGCAAGGGGCAAAAATGACTATCTGTCAGCAACACCACTTACACACTTACACAACACAACAACTGTCCAAGGGTAACTACTTTGCAAATACGTTTTGGCATTCTAAGGTACATATTCAAATGAATAGAGTAGTTGTGGCAGCAAGGGGCAAGAAGGACTTTCCGTCAGCAACATCACTTACACACAACAGCAACCAAGGGGCAAGAAGGCTTATCTATCAGCAACATCACACTTACACACAACAGCATACAAGGGGCAAGAAGGACTATCCGTCAACAACATCACTTACACACAACAGCATGCAAGGGGCAAGAAGGACTATCTGTCAACAACATCACTAACACACAACAGCAACCAAGGGGCAAGAAGGACTATCCGTCAGCAACATCACTTACACACAACAGCATACAAGGGGCAAGAAGGACTATCCGTCAACAACATCACTTACACACAACAACAGCAACCGAGGGGCAAGAAGGACTATCTGTCAACAACATCACTTACACACAACAGCATGCAAGGGGCAAGAAGGACTATCTGTCAACAACATCACTTACACACAACAGCATACAAGGGGCAAGAAGGACTATCCGTCAACAACATCACTTACACACAACAGCAACCAAGGGGCAAGAAGGACTATCCGTCAACAACATCACTTACACACAACAGCATGCAAGGGGCAAGAAGGACTATCCGTCAACAACATCACTTACACACAACAGCATGCAAGGGGCAAGAAGGACTATCCGTCAACAACATCACTTACACACAACAGCATGCAAGGGGCAAGAAGGACTATCTGTCAACAACATCACTTACACACAACAGCAACCAAGGAGGGGCAAGGAAAAGAATCAATGAGCATTACCGCCTACACACATACAAAGGACAGCAACCAAGGACAATACTATGCAATGATTTGTTTACTGATGTAAGACTGGATCAGAGAAATTAATCAATCTCCCAGTGAGTTGTTGATTATGTTGCTTCAGTTTTTGAGAAGTCTGAAAGGAAACAAACTGTGGTGTATTATAACTGTTCTCTCTTTATGAATACTGAAGAGCATTTTTATGATAATATTTGTCAGTAACTTGTAGAAACCTTGTCTAGAAACCATGTCTAGCCAAGCTGAACAATATTGGTCCTATAATCCTGTACACCTGCACTATCAAATATAGCTCACATCAATGACTAGGGAATCATGTATTGGAAAAGTCTCTGTTTTTTGCTGGATCAAGCCATCCTTTTTCATGTTGTTTCTATACCTCCTCTGTAATGTTAAGTATTATATAGTTCTTGATTTTATCTCTTGCTTATTTTTATGCTCCCAAATGGAGATGAGCAGTGGCTCTGTGAGTCTGACTGAGGCATTTCTCAGCAGCTCGCAAATGGAATTCAATGAAACATGTTATATGAAAGAAAACTAATGAATTCACTAGTAAGGTATTCCTACAGTTGGCATGCTCCTGCAATATGATTGGTCTTCAAGCAGCATTTGTCAGGTCCAGAACTTTCAAAGTATTTTGTACAACACGAAATTTTGTCATATGAACTGTCTTAAAGCTTTGCCTTACTTGCACCAATCAGTCCTTACTTGCACCAATCAGGCAAAGTGAGTATAGTCAATGCATGGACAGTGTGTTCACATATTCTGAATTTATTGGAAACCATGATTATTGTATAATCAATGGTATGTTTAAGACATATGAACAACAATAAGTCAGATCAAATTTCACTTAATTGTCAAACATGATGGATAATGGAATGATTAAGTATGGTAGTTTAGTAGAACATTATCATACACTGTCAAAGGACACACTAATGGTATCCATACATTATATTGTCCAGCTGTGCATTTACATATAAAAGCAGAGCATCTGTAAGTTCTGTAAAATCAGCACCAAAATTCCTTTGGTCGGACACTGAAAAATTAGCATATACCAGTTCAATGTATTGAAACTTCCGCAAAATTAGCTGGAACATTTCCTTTGGTTGTGGACATTTGACAGATTAGCTGTGATAGGAAGGACAGAGGACAGAACAAACAAATAATCCAATGGGAAAGACTTGATCTAGTGGTACAGAATGGACTGCACAATAAACTTACTGAATATGCTCACACCTGTCATATTGTTAATAGTCGAAGAAGTGTTCTGAGTGCTGCCTTAATTAGTTACACTTGTATTCTTGTGCTTTTTCGTGCAACTTGTACTGAGTGCTTCTTTCCCTGTTTTTGCTCAGTTCTGCATTCCCTGTTTTTGCAGAGTGCCACCTCCCCTGTTAATTTGTTATATTAGGTATTTTTGTGTGTTTCATGCTCTGTCGTTTCTGGTGAGTGCTGCCTTCCCTTCTTATTTCTTACATTGCTATTTTTTGCGCATTTCATGCTGTGCTGTTTTGGCTTAGTGCTGCCATACCTGTAAATGTGTAAAACTGGTATTTTTTTGTGCTAATCCTGATCTGCTTTTTATGTTGAGTGCTCAGCCTATACTGTCAATTTGTTATAAATGTTTATATCTAGACATTATCTTAAGTTTTAAGCATAAAACATCTAGAAGTTGTAGAAATTAGTGTATTAACCTGGTTATCATGATTAGTGAAGACATTTACTATCTATGTATGGTTCAATGATTCTATAAAATATAGTGTTATGTACAGTGGAACTGGTTGAATATTGTAAAGGTGAATGTCATATAAAACATAGGCTAGAACATTGATCGTAATTTAGGAGAACATTTATTTTAGTGAAGGTGAATGTCACATACCTATAAGCAAAGCATAGACTTTATTTATAAGTAAGCTTTCAGTTGAAATACATCTGGCATATAATGAATTATATGAGTGCCTCCACCCGGATTTGAACCCAGGTCGCCAGATAAGATGCTAAGTGCATTAATGGAATCTGTGATGATGTACATGCAGTCCTTGACCTTCAGTCCCCACCTTCAATGCTTGACCTTGACCTTCAACCTCCACCTTCAATCCTTGACCTTCAACTTAAATCATCGACCTTCACTACTTGACCATGACATTCAATCATGGACCTTCACTCCTTGACCTTGATATTCAATCATCGACCTTCACTACTTGACCTTGGCATTCAATCCTCAACCTTGACATTTAATCCTTGACTTTCACCTTCAATCCTCAACTTTCACCTTCAATCCTCAACTTTCACCTTCAATCATCAACCTTCAATTAACATGTGGATCCACAGCAGGACTGGATAATGATATATGGCAGTTAAACCATCAGAAAGTTTAAGGAAAGATGAAAGTTGACACCATGTATGGTAATTATGTGATTATTGTCATACATCATTCTGGACATGATGAAAACATCATACAACAATCAACCACCGGTATCAATTCATAGATCAATCAACATACAGGATATCATTCACATGTACTTAACTTAGAAAGTACAGTAGTACTATAAGTTCATTCTTCCTTGATGAAGAATGTGCAATACTGTAAAATCATTAATTTTTGTGGGGAATTAAATTTCGTGGATTTCGTGATTAACCTAAACCACAAACTTTAATCCCAACGAACATTGATTTTGACCCTTGTTTTATTACCTGAAATGCAAAATCCACGAATTCAAGTCCTAACGAAATTGACTTTTTTACCAAAACCACAAAATTTCGTCCTAACGAAATTAAATGATTTTACAGTATCAGATCTGTAAAAAGTTTAATTTTTATGATTGTACAACAGTATTCCATCAAAGTGTATAAACAAGTCAGTTACTTCTGGTTATCACAAAAACTAATACACACTGTAATAGTATATAGTCTTCCAATAAGTCATACAGTGATCAGAAATCACAAACAAGTATGCTCACAATAAGTCATACACCTTGTATTGTAGTCTCCCAAAAGTCATACCATGATCCGAAATCCCAGATGTTTATGCTTGCTATAATTCAACTTTCTTGTATTGTCTCCCAATAAGCCATACAGTGATTAGGTTTGAAAGCTGCATTACTTGTTGCAATTTACTTATAGTAACCACCATATACAGATATACCTCCCCAGTAATTGTACATTGATTATACCCTACATCCCATCCACTGAGTTCAATAGTACAATTACTTGCATTGCTTCATCTAAACTTGCAAAACTGCTTCATTCATTTGTCTTATTTCTCCTATAAGGTGATAAAATTAACCCTTCACTCCATGGTTACAGACTTTTTGACCCATATCCTTATACAAGCATGTTCTGGAATTGACATTACGCAAGTAAAATGTCAATCAATACCCTTTAAATCAATTTCAATGGAAAAATATATTATGTCAATTGTCTCTCATAGGAAAGAAATGTTCTTGTATAACAAATAACTGACTCGTAATTCGAATTTTCGGGCCCATGCCCTTCATCAGGATATATTTCAATTTTCATATACTTAAGTTACATCCATTTTAAATTTTTCATATGTTGTTATGACGTGACGTCATTTCCTCCTAAATGTATTTATAGGGGTAAAAGATCTATAATTGAAATATATCCTGATGAAGGGCATGGGCCCGAAAATTTGATTTACGAGTCAGTTATTCAATGGTAAAATATAATCGCATGGCCCAATGGATTAACTTGAAAACCTTTGCCAAGCAACCTTCTGCTTTGGCGTAATGTCAATTACACTGACATAAGTCTTTCGTTATTCACTAAATATGGTTTAACTAGAAGAATTAAATTTTGACACAAAAATGTGTGTCTGCCACAAGGGGCAATAATTCTGGCAAAAATCAACCAACCTTAAATTCCTATCAATATACGTAACTAGATTTGTAACAAACGGAGAGGTGAATCAGTAGATGTAGGGGCATAAACCCTGATGTCTGAGAGTACAAACTTGCAGCTAGAGCACGCACATGCTGTCTATTGGATTACTATGTTAGCTATGAATAATATAATAGATGGGTTTAATGCAAGTCAGATGACAATGTGTCAGTATGGGTCTGACACAATACAATCTAAACCCAAAATTTACCCCACTGTTGCAGACATCATGCTATACTACCTGACACATGTGATGACCCTAACAGCTATAAGTCAGACACTTTCATTCATATAGACACACATTTAAACAGTTACCGGAACTATTCTTCTAGCATTCAATATTTAAAAATTATGCGAGCATGGCAACATCCTGTCTGCACACTGGATTTTGCTAGCATCTTTTAAGATTGTGGACCACTATGACATCTGAACAGTTGTCACTATTTGTATGGCATCAAACTTTGACTGGACAGTTTCAAATTATTGTTGCTTAAGTTTGTGTGTCTCTATAGCTGCATGGTTAGCGCATTTGCTGTCTTATCTGGTGACCTGTGTTTAAATTCCGCTTGAGGCACTTGCCAGCCATGATTCAGCAGAAAGCTGACCGGAAAATAAAGGCTATGTTTGGCTTGGCTTTTAACTTTAATTAGGAGAAGCAACAAAGAGGCTGTTATAATGAGGTGAACACGAAGACAGATTTTTAGCTGTAAATATTTGATACAAATAACTTAATTTATAGGGGTTAATGATCTATAATTACTTCTTCAATGACCAACCAACAATATGCCGATCATGCTAAAATAGTGAAATTACAACAGTAGTAAAGGCCAATTATTACCTGACTGATTTGGTCATACAAAACAATGACTATACGGGACATTGACCATAATAAAATGCAGTGACTGACCGTGACTCATGGACGGTGGACAAATCATGGATACATCAGTCTCATTCATCTCCGTGTTGTTAAATCATGTGCATATAAAGGATTTACTGAACTTTAGTCAGTTATCTACGGTAAGAATGTTATAACTCTTAACGCGATATTCTGCAATGTCAATATAAACAGAAATCACTGACCATTACATCGATTTAGGGAGAGCAGAAGTTTATTTTACCTGCTCACTTTTATTCACCAAGTAAATTAAAATTATGGTTCACATTGAAAAGATAATCATTTTACCAATAACCTTATGTTGTTGTACCTGATTTACCTGTTTACTTTATGCAGCACAGGTCCCAATACCGCGTTAGAGTTATATCTCTAACGCGGTATTGGGACCTGTGCCACTTAAAGTAAACAGGCAGATCAGGTACAACAACATATAAGGATATTGGAAAAGGGATTATCTTTTTCAATGTGTATAGCTTGGCTATTGTGACATGAACCTGACCTTTATGCAAGAATATATTACAAGATTTATGCTTTGATTATATCAATTTCCGCAAGCAAATCGTGCAATATTGGTATTTCAGATTTGTGTTTGTATTACATCTTGAGCGTCTTCGTGATACTATAGACTGGTACCACATGTCCTTCTCCAAAAGATTAGACTGATACCACATGTCCTTCTCCAAATCTAATTGCAGATCTTGAATCGAAAATGAGGCTGTGGGACCAGTTCATGATACTCCCCGATTATGAAAACATACACTCGGTGTTGTAAACGTAGACAATATATCGACTGTTACATTATGCTAATCAATAGGTCAGGCTCATCTCAATGTGGCCAAGCTTTACCGTTATTTTAATTTACTTGGTGAATAGAAGTGAGCAGGTAAAATACACATCCTCTCTCCCTAAATCGATGTAATGGTCAGTGATCTCTGTTTATATTGACATTGCAGAATATCGCGTTAGACTTATACCATCCATTGTTGTTTATTTACCACCTGAAGAAGCCATATAGGCAAAACGTTGTGGAACATTAAATTAACATTATTTAAGTTTAACCTGTGCTTTGTTTATCTTCATTATCTTAATACCTTTCATTGACTTAGACTAGTTTTCAATTACGGTTCCTATGACAGATTTTCTAGTTTCTATTGTCTACAATGGGGAGCGGTGGCCTAGAGGTAAGGCGCGCGCTTCGGGATCGAGAGGTCCCGGGTTCAATCCTCCTCTGGACCACTGGTCAAAATCTCTGAGCAAGACCCACAGCTCCACTCCACCATGGTGTAAAATGGTACCTGTGAGGGCAGTGTCTATTCCTGGGCGCCGCAGATCGATGTTGGCTGCCACACCACAGGAGAGAAATAGTCTCCCCAGGGAGACACGAGTGTAGGTTTCCATATGTAGCCCAATGACCAGGGGAAGTTAAATGTCAAAGGGTGCTTGAGCGGCCTAACAGCTAAAAAGAGCCCTAGAAAATTGGTAACTTAACTTAACTTACAATTATTATACATAATGATGGTGACAATTTATATATACCTATACATATTATGTTAACCTATAAACCCAGAATGCTGACAGAGTGTACCAAGTAAAAGTCTTTACGTCATAGTGTATTAAAGTCATATTTTATGTGTAATGTCATAATATAATGCCAAGAATAAATCAATGTACCCAAGGAGTATCTCAATTTCCTAAGCACATCACAGTACCGCACTCCCACAGTGACACACGCCTTTCCCTGTCCTACATGAAAGTGTATCATAACTTCATCCGAAGACCTAAAATACATAATTTAGGTCTTTGATTCATCTAATTACCATTCTTGGAAAATAAAGATATAAAGTTCTATAAACGATGACTTTAATATATCATGACATAAAGGTTTTACTTGGTACTCAATGTCAGCCAATTATAATTTAATTAATAGGTACCAATGTTGATTAAAAGTCAATTAAATTATAATTAATGACCATACTTTTTTTATGTGTTTCACTGAGACACAATTGAAGCCATTCAGTTTCATCCTAGGCTTATTAAATGGCCTTGACCTCGCTCAAACTTCGAGGGAAATCTACACTATGATGAGGTATGACCCTTCCCCTGTGAAAAAAAATTCATGAGTTCATGAACACTTCATGAACTTCATGAAGTGTTCATGAAGTGTTCATGAACAGACAAATGATGTTCATGAACTTTCATGTTCATGAACTCCATGTTCATGAAGTCTCTGTCAGGTTCATGAACAAGATTTCATGAACTTCAAAGTTCATGAATTATTCATGTAACTTTCATGAACTTCAAAGTTCATGAATTATTCATGAACTTCGAAGTTCATGAACTATTCACAAGATTTGACCTATTGACCTAGTTTTTGACCCCAAATGACCCAGTTTTGAACTTTGCCTCTGTGACTTTGACCCCAAGGAATATTACTGAGAAATTATTTTAAAATCAGGTAACAAATAAGAGGCTTTGTCAATGGGGCCTACTTTTATAGGCCCGCATATTTCCTGAACGTGTCTCACAGTAAACAACCACTGATGGCAGCACATGGTTTATCTTCTGTTAGAAAATTTTTGTTTTTGTTTTTCCTGTTTTTTTGATGGTGAAATAAATGAACAAAACACCCAAAAGGTAAAATTTATTTGTGGTCAACTTTAGTACTTGTTGTTTTAAATTTATGATGCATTAAATCAACAGCAATGCATGTTCCAGTTTGTACTTGAAACTTTCAATATTTCGGACAAATTTTTCGGATAATGTACTTTATTTGTACCGAATAATACTTTGACTGTGCTTTAAATTTACTTCTGTTTTACTGTTTAATAATGTATTGATATTTTAACTATTATCAAATTGCACAGCATGGCTTTATATACAGTTGAGTTTGGGCAGATTATCAAAGGGATGTTAAAGCTACTTGAATTATTAAAATTGAACAGTTGTGTTGGAAAAAAAGGAAAAGAAATGAAAAAAGATTTGTGTCATTGCCCCTGCGAAAGTTTCAAGAGCAGTTCAAGAAAAGTTCTTGCACTGTCCAAGAACAGTGTTCATGAATTGTACATGAACTCAGCTATTAAAGAGTTCAAGAACTGTTCAAGTGCATTTTAAGAAAAAATGGCCGCTTCATGAATATCCAGTTAATGAACTTATTCATGAATATCATGAATAAGTTCATGAACTTATACCCGAAAGAGAGATTGGCGTTTCATGAATAAATTCATGAACTTGAGATTCATGAAGCGGCCATTTGTCCTTCATGAACAGTTCATGAATTCGTTCATGAACAAGATCATGAACTTGTTCATGAATATTTCATGAACAGTTCTTGATTTTTTCACAGGGGTATGGCAGTCAAATAGTCATTTATGTTGAATACCATTACAACCTTGACCTTTGACCAACTGACATCAAAATCATAAACTGATAATGAACAGCAGTTTCCCGGTAAAAGTTGAAGATCCTATAGACCCTACTAAGGCCCAACAGTTCATTGCAAATAAGTTATTTATTCAGTAACACAGTAACAAAGGTGCAGAATAAAATGAATGTATAGTCAATTCAATAAGTAATCCTTTAATAATGAGGGAACTATCCCATTCAAAAGAATAGCCAAGACTACCGTTAACTCAAGTATACTCAGTTTCACCTAGATAAACATAATTTACCTGGCAGACAAACTATTGTCAACAGTTCTCATTTGACTTTAAAAGGAATGTTTTTGACAGTTTGTTTCAGACCAACAAAACAAATATAACTGACCAGAATCTATAATACACAATTGTCCTCAATATCGTAGAGAGAATTCTCTTCCTCTATTGTGATGAAAATCACTCCGAGACACACACTGACAAATTGGCCTTCCAAACATTGCTTAAAGCTCAATTAATTTCCGTATAAAATAATTTCCAAGCAATTTTCTAACAGTGTTTGGTGACAGAGTTACAAGGATTAACCTCAAGTTCAGTGACAAGTGTTATTGTTATAGCAAGTTGAACAACTCGTTAAATAGGGCGCTACACTACTTGTTACAAATTTAAGTTAGGTGACAAACACAGCTACAAGGATTAACCTTGGTCATCAGAGCCATTGCTATAACAAGCTAACAACTTGTTAAATAGGACGCTATAGTAACTTGTAATTTAAGTTTGGTGACACAACTGCACGGAAAAATAACCTTGGTCCATGTTCACCGGCACCATTGTGATAACAACAAGTATAGTTAACATTTTATTCCTTGGAGGCTGTTTGTTGTTTAAAGGTTAACAACTTGTTAAAAGGAGGCTACTTGTTGTTTAAAGGTCCTGTCACAAGCGCCATTGTTATAACAACTAGTTAACAGCTCGTTGAATAGGAGGCTACTTATTGTTTAAAGGTCCTGTCACAAGCACCATTGTTATAACACCATTGTTATAACAATTAGTTAATAGGTCGTTAAATAGGAGGCTACTAATTGTTTAAAGGTCCTGTCACAAGCACCATTTTTATAACAACAAGTTAACAGCTTGTTAAATAGAAGGCTACTAATTGTTTAAAGGTCCTGTCACAAGCACCATTGTTATAACAACTAGTTAAAAACTTGTTAAAAGGAGGCTACTTATTGTTTAAAGGTTGTGTCACAAGCACCGTTGTTATAACAACTAGTTAATAACTTGTTAAAAGGAGGCTACTTATTGTTTAAAGGTCCTGTCACAAGCACCATTGTTATAACAACTAGTTAACAGCTCGTTAAATAGGAAAGGTTACTTATTGTTTAAAAGTCTAGTCCTAGACCTGAGAGTTATTGTTAGAACATCAATTTAACAACTTGTTAAATTATGAGGAGGCTACATAAAAGTATTGCTTAAAGGTCCAGTTACCAGAGCCATTGTTATAACAACTAGTTAACAACTTGTTAAATAGGAGGCTACTTGTTGTTTAAAGGTCGTGTCACAAGCACCATTGTTATAACAACTAGTTAACAGCTGGTTAAATAGGAGGCTACTTGTTGTTTAAAGGTCGTGTCACAAGCACCATTGTTATAACAACTAGTTAACAGCTTGTTAAATAGGAGGCAACTCGTTTTTTAAAGGAGAGAAAAGAGAATCCACTCATTGAGGAAATATTAGCAGTGTTACAATATAAAGTACCAGTCCTGCTTGTAACTCTTGTATTGGAAACGACTTGTACAGGTAGAATATGGAGAGATTCTATCAGTGAGTACCTACCATGGTCTCTCTATATCTCTCTGGTCTCTCTGTAATACTGACTTTCTATATCATTTTATTCTCTGACACATCCACCAAATTTGATTCAAATACCTCCAGGTAGGGAGAGCTAACCAATGGTAACTTTACAACATATACTGAGTATGGAGCTTATTAGAATAGAATAATTTTCACTTATTATGGAGCTATAACAACTTATGTGGATATTTCTTTCATTGTACGGAGCTAACTATAAATGTGGGGTATAGAAAACACTGTGAGTAACTGACAGGAGGAATATGGAATAATTATTGTCTTCATTTTATGGAGTTTGGTATATTGCTTTTCTAATAGGTAGAAAACAGAGCAACTTGTTAGTGTGTGATATTGAAGCAAAACTCTCGGACAAGAGGAATTATTTATTGAAGCAAAACTCTGACTACCAGGAATTTATACATCATAGTAAGGCTAGGACAAGATATTATCCTTATTTATCGAGTTTGGATCTACTGCTTTTTCTAATTGTTTGTATGTTACATTGAGGCAACACTCTCGGACCACCAGGAATTTATTGAAGCATAACTCTGGCTACAAGGAATTTATATAATAGTAAGGCGATGACAAAATATTATCATCAATTTATAGAGTTAGGTCTATTGCTTTTCTAATCGGTAGAAAACAGTGCAAATTGTTTGTGTGATATCGAAGCAACACTCATGGACAAGGAGGGATTTATTTTATCGTAGAGATAGAAATTGGGGAGTCATAGATTAGATGACAGTTTTGGAATTATTGGATAAATGTAACTTATATTCTATGTGTGACAGGAAGTTAAATCTGATATAATTTCTCTGACGACGGAAATTAATATAGGGGAAAACACAGGGTAATAGTAGTAAAACTTTTTATAATTAACCATTTTTTAATGACCAGTTTTGAACAATAAATAAAATTTAATATTTAATTAATTAAAAAGATAATGTTTTGTATTTCTAAAGTTTATACTGATTTTGCTATGGAAATAAGTGATTAAATTTTTTTATAATAGTTGTTTATAATATTTTTTTAGCACAATTAGAAAACTGTAAGAAAATATAAACATATACGAAAATAAAATTTCCTATCTAAATTAGACTATGCTTAACAGCAAATAGGGCTTTATATAATAACAACATTAACATTTAACATTGATATAACTTTTGATGGGCTGTGGGCTGTTTTAGAAAGACATGTTGATATATTATGATTTTATTAAATGTCTTTGGTATGACATGGTTTCGAATCTGCGACCTCCCTAACTCCAAGGGGAAGCTCTCTCACTAGAGCTATCGAGGACGAGGTGTGTGTGTGTGTTGTTACACTCACTGGGGGACACTAATCAGAGAATTATAACATAATGGTCTAATTCTAGTTCTGGAAGTAAGTTATGTACAAAAAAACCTGATTGATTGATTGAGTCGTTACATATACATTTACATTTATACTTCAAAGTAAGGCAGATATTTCTCTATCATAATAAATATGGTTAATTAACAATAAAAACATCCACAATAATTTATTATACATCCCTCTTCATCTAGTTCCATTGAATTCCGTTGGTAACTTATCTTAACTTATCTTGACTTATCTTACTTCTACAAATTATGAATTCCATTCTTAATAAAATTAGGTCATCACATTACATCTTCAAGCATTTATTGCAGGTTTTTGATAAAAAAAGAAATTTTTAACATTTCACCTATATTCTCAGGATATGATAATGTCTTTATTATTGTGATTTAATAACATATGCTTAATTGGTATTAATTGATAGGTCATGAGTTGTAAAGGCTGAAAATAAAAGTTGTACTTTTGTAAAGGCTGAAAATATGACTTTCACTTTTGTAAAGGCTGAAAAATTATATTGGTTAACACAGGACTACTTTTGAACTTTAAATTTATTTCATAATAAAATCCCACTGATGCAAGTCTTTTTGTACAATTAAAGCATAATTATTTATCATGTCTATAATTAATAATTGTATGATAAATATAATTTGCTTTACGATCATTATGTTACATGAAAATGTATAGTACTCAAAAAGTAACAAAAATCCATTTAGATCAATCAATCAATCAATCAATCAACAAACCAATCAAGTGATTCAATTTAAATAGTTTTCCAATTATTATTACAGAGACTATCAATGAATTCCAGAAAGTTGCTGTTCAAAATGTACATGTCAAAAGAAACAGCCAAAATAATGATCAGAATACAACAAAAGCCAAGTTTTTCCATTGAAACATACCACTGGTTTATATAACTACCAGCATATGATGTACATTCTCTGTCAGGTTTAATTGCTTTCAATCAAATTCTTCAAATTCAACCATAAATCTCCCCCTCCCCTCCCGTACCTTTCATTGTGTTTACAAACCTCATTTGTAAAATGTCCAAATTTACAGGAAAAAAGTGAATTTTATTGTCATGAAACATGAACAAATGCCAAACTTATGTTCTTACAAAGCCTGCCACCACTAAACTGACTGGAGGTTCGCATTCACAATGAGATAATTCTGCAGAAGATTTTTATTACTTAGAAATCTCATTTTAGAGATTTGATCTCAAATGACTCAAAACTCATTTATATAAATTCTTTTTTTTTCAAGTAAATAAAGAAAAGCTTTTGGAAGATATTACATTAATATAATTCATAATGACATTTCCAATGAATTCTGAATCCTTAGAATCTTTAGTTCTGAGTATAATAGGAAGACATTTATTTATTTGCGATGCATACAAGTGCAGTATGAAATTCAAAAGATAAAAAAAATCTGAAAATGTAATGAAAGTTCCAATAGAACCTGGATCAACCAAGCAAAAGCTGTTCTACCATTTCATATGTTCAAATAAGAAGAGCCAATTGATTTTCCTTGAAAAAAATGTCACACAAGAAATTGAGAAATTTCGCTTTTCCAAGCTTTTTAATAATGATACACATGGATGTAATCAGTCCATACTGAATTTAATTTCCTATGTTTTTGTCTGACAATAATTATACTGTAATGATCTCTTACATTAACAGTCGAAAGTTCAACCCTAACTATTTTTTATCTACAATAATCCATAATCAATAAACTGATAATGGTGGTAAAGACTGAACCTTTTTACAAACGAAGGCATAACTAAAGATATTGTTGTTTTTCTTGATGTTTTGGCGACTTTATGTAATAATTCATCTTGACCTTGAGTGCATAAGGTGCTTGAAAACAAGAGCATGGCCTATCAGTCCTGCTGAGGCTTAACTTTCTAGTTTCTGATAGTAACAAGGGCAAATAACTCAATAAATATAGGTCACTGGTTTTTTAGCCTTGTCAGTATGTACTCCTCTTGTAATGTTGTAAAACACTATGTCCCTATGTCATCCTTATTGTTGAAAATGGTGAAGGTCAAAGTGACCTACTGACCTCAAAATCAAAAGCGGTCATCTACTATTGTGACCACAACCCTCCATGTAAAGTTTGAAAGCTTTGGTGAGTTATTGAACAGAAACCCTAATTATATAGTCTAGTCTGACAGACAGATATGAGCAATGCAATATACACCCTTATCAAAGATGGGGGCATGTTATTATGATACGACAACTGAACACCATTGCAGCAAATTCCAGATAATAATTTCTAACTAAATATTTTAATGGTGTTTTTTCCACTTGTTTTTCAGAGAGCAGATATTTGGAGTATTAAAACATTGAGTGAGTTACAACACAAGCTTGAAGATGGAAAGACGGCATATGTCTCTGGGTAACACAGTGTGATCCAATCGTAATACGCCTTTCATCTCTACCCGTGTGCTTGACAACTACATCATGAAGATAATAGCATAATACAGAATTTGTGTCTCCGATTACTACGATTACAGAAATATTGAATGTCTATTATACAACTAAGCTTTTGCTAATTCCCCAGACCATGAACGCAGTGCTACTTGTTAGAAACACCCTATAACAATTTTTTAAGTCGTGGAGTTAATGCTGAAAAATTTTGCATACCAATATTTAAGGAAAATTGCTTAATTTTGATTGAATGTCTATTATACCACTAAGCTGCAACAAATTCCCCTGACCACGAAAGCATCACTTCTTGTAAGAAATAAAAACAACCTATAATAAGTCTTAATTCTTGAAGTGAATGTTGAAAAGATCAAGTGTTTCCAAAAGTGTTGAGATCATTTTTATCTATTACTTATGTGTTAAATATTAGTAAATTGATAAGTCCAGAAGTGAATGCTGAAAAGTATCAAAGAATTTTTTTTATTGATATAAGCAAGAATCTATTTTATATGCATGACAGTATTCAACTCTTTTTATTAAGGGAAATGCGTGTAAAAATTCACTCATGTGGAATACCTCAGATTTCACCGTGCAAAACAATAGCAATCATTCCGACACGGATACGGATTCCGAGTATAACTGGGAAGTGTTAGTGTTGTTGCCGATTATGTTGTTTGGAATTATGGGAAATATTCTTGTGTGTATGGCGGTTTCTATGGAGAAGAGACTACAGAGTGTGACCAACTATTTCCTACTATCGCTGGCTATAACAGATCTACTCGTATCTGTACTAGTCATGCCCTTCAGTATTATTCACCAATTCTTTGGTAAGTATTGGACACAAGTCACCAACCATCCCAAACTTCTTCAAATCATTAAATGGGGAACCCATTAAACATCTTAGTTTCCTCCAGTAGGGGAAATATAAACAAACAAACATATCCAGTACATTCTAATCAAATTCACAAATATACCAATGCACAGTCAGTTCAAAGTTAAATGATAACGGTTATAAACATAAGCTTGTCCATCAGGTAAACTATGTTTATGAGTTAACTGTTGTCTCCGTTATTCTTTCGAATGGGAAAGTTCCCTCATTAGCATTACCTATTGATTCAACAGTACACTTTAATACCTTTTCCTGTTAACAATATCTAAAATAAGTTAACAATCAAAAGCAAAATAAAATCATAAAATCATGATATTTGGTCCCCCCCAGAAGCTGTCAGTTAAGATAAGCATCAATTATTGACTGATTAATTGTAGAATAATATCTCATGATAATACTAGCAGTGGAGATATCTATACACACATTATTGGCTGATGATCAACTGAAATTTGTAAGTAAACAGTTTGCATAATGTTACCAATAAATATGTACTAACAGGAATATACAAGAGAACATGCAGTTTGTTGGAAGTTTATCAATTTATCAGTAAATGCATGCATGAGGCTTGTAATTTACAAATTGTCCCCGTGGCATAAACATTCTACTTAGTCGTAGGATTTGTTGCATTTTCTTGGAACAACTTACGTCTTATTATTTTAACACCAGGTAAACATTCCATGGTCCCATTTCTTGTTTTATTAGTGTGTTTAAACGACCCTGGCCCCTCTTATGAAATGTTCGAATGGTGTGTTTTAACGACCCTGGCCCCTGTATGAAATGTTCGAATGGTGTGTTTTAACGACCCTGGCCCCTCTTATGAAATGTTCTAATGGTATGCTTATGTCCCTGGTCCCTCTCAATGTTATAAATGGCCAAACCTATTTGAAGGTCTATATTGTTTTTGGGAATGTTAAAGGGGAGCAGAATTTCTGAGGGAGAAGTCATTGTTTAATGGGAACTGTCAATGTTTTAAGGAAACTGTCATCGGGCACTCTTGTTGTGATGACTTTAACAGCAGTTTTAATACTATAGAGAGGCCTTCAAACAGAAAGCTGCATTACTGATAGTTGCAATGTACATACTACTGACTGACAAGTATATATCATAGTACTGGGAATAAAGAATGATTTTGTAGCGAATCATAGGACAGAAAATGCAATGTATGCACTGGTACTGACAAGTATATTAGTACTGGGAATTAAGAATGATTTTGTTGCAAATTATAGGACAGAAAATGCAGAATCCACACAATATCAACAGGTATCTTACTTAGTGGGTACTGTAAAATCATTAAATATCAACGTGACAAAATTTTGTGATTATGGTAAAAAAGGCCATTTCGATGGGACCTTAATTTGTGGATTTTGCATTGTAGGTAATTAATACCAGGGCCAAAATTATTGTTCGATGGGATTTGATTTCGTGTAAGGTGAACCATGAAATCTACAAAATCATATCCCCCTAAAAATTTCCATTTTATAGTATCTCACTCACAGTGGGAGTACAATATGATGATCGTAGGGTACAATAAATAAAGTAAATATATTTTCATGTATCAGACATGCAGTAGCATACTTAACAACATTCTCACCTGTTCTTGAACAGCCATACAAACAGTGCACGGGAAATACCTTGTGAGAAAAACTGATAAAAAATTATCTTCTCAAAAAATCTAAAAAAATCAGAAAAAAATCACAATCTAAATACTGATACAAACTGTTACACTAGCAAGTCGGTGACGTAACTACCATTCATTAAAATCTATCCCCTTTAATACATCATCACATTATCACATTTTTCCTGGATATTTACATAATCTGCAGGGAATGTATATTTCTTTGTTCGTACATTATGTTTCTTACAGATTAGCGAAGTTACGATTATTGTAAGATTATAAACAGATTAATTATGTTTATAAAAACAATATATACAAAGTATGATTTTCATAAGATAAAAAATAGATTAATTATATTTATAAAAACATTATACACACAAAGTATGATTTTCATTAGATAATAAACAGATTAATTACATGTTTATAAAAACATGCATGTACAGATAATCAGGTGTTTCCTGAAGTGTTGAGATAATTATAGCACTTGCATGATAAATATTCCTTAATCAAATTTTATCGGATTTAAAACAGCAAATATAGAATGCATCTATTGAATGGCTGATGAATGATGTAACCAGTGCAAATAGGTTGATAAAATAATCTTAGATATATGACAAAACCAGATAATTGATTTGATTAATTCCCAAGTTCAGTAAATTTGTTCTTACCAGCTAGTGTAAATAAATCAGATACTAGCATGACTTAATCAGATCAAATATGGATATTTGTTTTTTCATGCTGGTAGTCAGCTATTCGATATACAACTCGGAATAGAGTTAATAAAAGGTTACATAAGAGATCCATGCCTGTACTTAAAATTAGCATGTCGTACAGCAATATATCACCGCCCGCTGTACCTTAGACACGTAAGGCCTACACTCTAACCCCTATTTTCCACTGTAACTACATTACACTTTAATTGCAACATACCGTCTTTCGCAAACCAAAACCATATATTTCACTTAACGATGAAACTCATGACACTAATTTTCTATAAAAGGAAAAACATGGCTGCAGACTTCTTAAGACATTAGATATTCGTTTAACTGAGTTATAGTAGACATTATTTATTTGTTTAACTCACTTATGGTGGAGGAAGAGAGTTATTTGTACCTCTCAGAGTCTTTGAATGGTATTGCAATGCCACATGTTTAGCAAAGAGCCATTGCAACCAACTATCAACAATTGTCAATGTTCCTCAGAAAGCAGGGGCTTCCATACAATTTAAGAACTCAGTTTTCGGTTTACAGGAATAATATTTTTTGCTATTTTTTTGCTATTTTGAGTAGGGAATGGAACAATAGCAAGATAGCTGTTAGCGTTCAAGGTCACTCCTATACCATTGTGTGAACAACCCAGATTCCCTAAAGGGCCTTCATTCTTGTCATTTTACTAAAAAATCCTGTAAAAAATTAATAAAGTAACCTAAATGTAGTCGACAAGATCTTTACAAATAGTCCTTTAGAATTTTTATAGGCAAAATCTGTAATAAGCCACAGTAATCATAACATTATTTGTATGTTTTACATTGGTTTTATAGCCTTCATTTAGTTCTTGTATCAATTCATTGGACAATTTTATTATCATCGACCATGCAATGACATAAAACTGGAGCTTAATTACTCCAACCCCTCCATATATAGCCTCCATTCATTATATACCTAGCTTGGAATACACAGGAAATTGTGTGTTGAAATTGCCAGCACAAGATTATATAATATTATGACACATTTTTTGGAATATATTTTTATAATAAAAAGCAAATTTCTGCAGGTGAAAGCAACTTGTGTAACTGTTGCTTGTGTGCATACATACTCTCCTGGAAATTGCAGTGTAGTAGATTCTTAGCTGTAATAGGCTTCATTGAAATAACTAATTTCGATAAATATTAACCTTTGAACATAACTTCTGAACAAATTCTTGCCTAATTTAAAAGCCCCTTCAATTCACTCCCCTATCCTTCCATCCACGCTCCCAGACTTGCAGACAGAACAGGAGCTCCCCCCCCCGCTCTATCAGACAGTAGAAGAGTTTAACACTTTACATCCTAACATCGTAATGTTCCATTAGCTGACCAGTATTATTATTCAGCCCCCAATCTCTTAGATATTGTCATGGAGCAAAGGTCCCATCACTAAAACAGTCCGTGGAGACTTGACAGTTTATGCAAATTGGTCCAAGCTAACGCTGAGCCAAAACGCTTGATGATTTAATTATCTTGGAAAACGTTTAAGAGTAATTCGTACGACACTTCCATTCGGTTAATATGCAAATTGACTGCGAAAATGTGGCCAGATAATTTAATGGATGCAATATTAGTTTTTTTCTTGAGATGTAGACTTGGCACAGCTCTCCATATAGATGACCTGAATGACATGTTACTTATATTAATACCATGCAAAACAAGAGTTAGCACTATTCTACGTTTTTTTTTATTAAAGAAAATAAGTTTTTAACAGTAGCCTTTAATACGATAAGCCTAATCATCAATTAAATGCAAACAACAAATTGCTCTACACTCACCTTTTAAAATTCATATGCAAATTTTACGAATTTCAAATTTAACGGGTAAATTTAATTATTGCTAAATGTACTACAATTTCTTACAACTCAATTTATACTGATAACACTGAATACACTATGTTACGTGCATATACATGCAACATCAACAGTAACAAGTTTCTAACAGCTGTCTGTGCAAAGTATGATACGATTCCACCAAAAAATGCAAGATAAACAACATAAAAACCATCCCTCCATATTTTCTCTCCTGAGTGTTACTCATCTTCAATGTCACTCAGATTACAAATATTGCATTTCTGACATTGGACTTGGAATATGAATCTGTCAAATCGCATCAAGTTTATATCAATACGTGTAAACTGTCATAACGCATCACGCTTATATCAATACCAGAAAACCTTGCAATATAATTATATCCTCTCTCGATGATGTAAATAAATAAACGGATTAATCAGCATCGAGAGAGATGATCAATTCTATCAGATAATAAACAGAGATACACATCATATATGTATATACTGTGTGTAACACACATGATCGTAGAGAGTAGATCTGTTTGATACACAAACTGAATTTGTCTTTTTGTTTGTGGAAAAAAATAATTAGTTTTTTTTGCAAATATTTTTGCAATCAGAAGTATTCACTTATATTTTACAGCATAAACATATACTTAAGATGTAAGATCTTCAATATGTACCTGAAAGTATTTCTGCCACAAAATGTAGAGAACTTGCTGTTGTTTTTGGTCATTTTTACTGATATTGTTTTTTACTTGTAAGGGACTTAAGCTGTATGTTGAAAACCCAATGCTTGTATAATTGGCTCTGGCAAAAGTGATAATAGAAAAGTTTACTCTGCGAAGCTTTGTACACTTATCTATTTTTGTATGTAAAGTGCACATGATAATTTTCTAGAGCAAAATGGAATCCAATATGCAATGGCCAAAGGATTTTTTATTGACAATGTAAATTTGAAAGCCATGTAAAGAATTCTTGTGGCACAACATTATACCATGGCATCAATTAATATGTCAGCTGTGGTAATGATGTCATTGGCAATAATGTCATGTGTAATAATGTCATACGCAATAACGTCAGGGGAGTAATAACATATACAGTGCCCACCAAAAATATGGATACAGAGAGTTTTCCCCCATTTACTTGCCTGTATAACACTCCTTGGAGAACAGAGAAGCAACAATGTTTTTGAAGACCAGGAATATTTTTTTTTATTTAGTGTAAAGGCAATACATTGATTGGTACCCTAGATGGAAAATATTAAGTTTCTTTGCTAGCTTTGAACGACAACATGATCATATAATATGGCAAATTCAGCCCCTTGAACCCCATAGTTTATTTTTAAATCAGAAAATGTTCATCTTTCTATCTGTAACATTTTTTACTCCGTCATAAACTGTTTTTTTTCAGAAATTGCAAACATTGTTTCTGTCTGACTAAAAGATATGGAATAATTAAACCAATTCTGTCAAAAAGTGTATCCATATTTTTGGATGGCACTGTAGGTTATACACATAATCATGTATTATTCATTCGCAATTGTCTCTTCGAGTTATGATGAGACTTTCATAAAGTAGGTAGATTTATATTATGACAATTTAGAACAAACCAGAAATGTGACCATTGACTAGGGTGCCCTCATTGGGGTATATAGTAAAAGTAAAGAGCCAAAAAAGGAACGAGTTTTAAAAATAAGCTTAGCTTTCTACTCAATCCTTGATTTGTATTAAATGCATGTATATCATGTTATGAAATAAAACATTGTTTAAAACAAAGGCCCATAACTCTTGTACAAATTGCTGCAGCAAAATTCTATCCTTTACGGTCAACTACACATCAAGGTTGTTAAAATCTGTCCTTATGATATGGGGCAAGAGTCTCATATGAAAAAGCTGATTTACATAATTTTAAAATTGATCTAAGTAACTTTTATCGTGATGATGAGGGTTGTGGGTATGTATCATTAGGACCTGAGGTTGGTTCACAAGAATTCCCAATTTACCTAAATAATTTCTTAGGTTTGTTATAAATAGGTCGGAAACTTTACACTGTTATTTGAAGTGGCAGCTGAAACCTCCTGAGTTACAAGTATTCTATTCTACAAGACCTTAAAGAGATAGCATGACCTGACACTTCTTATTGGTCACTTATCGGTCAAGTTGACTAATGGATATTAAGTGCACGCAACTTTTTCCTCTGGTTGAGATTGGGAACAATCATGTGTGTGGGGAAATTGTTGCTGACCTTTATAATGACAAACAATCTCTTTATTGCTCAGGGGACACAATTACATTTAGGATAGGTATTGCATGACAATGTTTCAGATTACTGGTCATGATGTTTATCATGCAGTGATGTCCAATTGGCTGTTTCTAAAGGTTACAATCATGCCAAACAAAATGATTTTATTCCGTTCATCAGTAAGCTTCACCTTTCAATGCTTTTCAATGCACCTAGCCTATTATCATGAAGCAAAAAGTTACTTTTGTTACAAAGCGTTTTTTACACTTAGCATAAAACAGAGAACCACAGATTTTTATCCTTTGCATTAGATATTGTTTTCTTGCAAATACCATTGAGTAGAATTGCAATGTAATTTAGTGCCAAACTGTCGAGGGATTTAATGTTGTTACTCAATGCATATGCATTTTCCATGAAAATGTAGAAAAGGAAAAAACAGACATAAGTGCGAATTAAGTATTTCTGCACCAAACTGTCAAGGGATTTAAAGCTGTTTCTTTGCAAATGGATATACCATGGCAATGTATATATTATAGTGTATGGGTTATGGAAAATTAGAGCATTCTATTAAAGTGGGAAGGGGGCTGTTTCATAGACATATCTAAGCTAAAAAAATTACTTTTTCATATTAAGTTATTTGAACAAGAATAACAATGTTAATATCACAAATATGTATTGGCTCATTCAGTATGCTCTAAAAAAGAATGCAAAAACCCCCAATATTGTTAGTGATAATGAAATGTGCCCCTGAGAATGAGAAACTGCAATGATAGGACAAGTGTAAGATAAAAGAATATTAAAAAGCCCAATGTTCTATGCAATGCGCCCCTGAGTATGAGAAATCTTGAAACAGCAATGATGGGTGGAAGATTAATAAGTATACAAAAATATATACATATGAAGAAGAATGAGTACAAAGCACGTCAAGGTGAGGTACGTGCCACATTGAATGTCATATCTCTACCACAAACTGACAATAAACATGATTATGGTATAACACAGTATGTAAGAATAATGTAGAACTCCAGACAATGTTACCCAGGTATTCATCGGATATTCCTCGGGTATTCATCGCTCGCAGGATAATGGTCCGTGTAAAACATGTACAAACATTCTGTTCCCATTCCAGGGTGGGATTTTATATTGTAATCATAATTGTTATATACCATTATTATGGCAGGGGTCGTTGTCGTTGAATTAATTTAATATGTGTTTGGAGCCAAATGGGGGTGTGTCAGTAGGGGGTGTGTCAGTAGGCGGGTGTCAATAGGGGGTGTGTCACTAATGTTAAAGATCAGGAAATATTATAATCACCATTATGAGTAATTATATATAATTAATGGTAACAAGTTTCAGCAATATAAAAATGCTTACTCATCAATATAATAGAATGATATTTTACCATTTTATGTTTATTAGAGCATCCAAACCGCTGAATACTGTACAGGTTAAAATTTTTCTTCTTGAAAGGCAAGGTTCTTCCTAATGTGCCTCCGTAGCTCAGTGGTTAGTGCGCTTGCCGTCTAATCTGGCGACCCAGGTTCAAATCCGGCAGGAGGTACATATATATGCCTGTCATGATTCAGTAGAAATAAAGCAAATAAAGTCTATGCTCGGCATGCTAGGCTCCTTATGGTAACAGTGCTTTCTTATGCAACATTACCACTTCAGTCAAGGTTTGCTGTGCAACTGTGAGCCAAGAATATAAATTTTGCAATTCTATTTATATTTCATACTCCCAACAATCAAAACTGATTATTCCTTCATACTGCTTCTTGTAAAAAGAAGTTTCCTATAGCATTGCACTATTCAGCACTAGGTATATAGCAATTTGGTTTCGCCACCGGATGCCACCTGTCATTGTGCTGCAGCAACTGTCAGTCAGTCAGTACATATGCGATTGATGGCTCAATCTGTCAACTATCTCATCAACAGGGCTCACCAGGCACACAAACCACAAGAATCAGTCAGGGATTATTATACATAGTATTAACTGCAGCACCAGTGCACTTTAAACCATCAGTGCAACACAAAACCACAAGCTATTACAATTCCGGCTAAATTAGTGAGGAATTTCATGATCTGCATGCAATCAGTGTTAAGTCTTTCGTTCAACAGTCACACCAGGATCACAAACCACCAGCATCAGTCAGAATTAAAAACTAGGCATTATTGTATTTAGTATTAACTGCATCATGATCGAAATGCAAACAATGTGAAGTCTCATCATTGAACAGGTATCATAGAAATCAATCATTGAACTCCTGGAAGCTGGACAACAGGCAGAGAGAAATAATCTATCAGAAAGATAGCATGTGGTCAAATCAATGAGTGAAGCACCTGTTAGACTGGGCATGCCAGTGATTATCCGTTAGTAAATGGAGCACCTGTTAGACTGAGCCATGCCGTGATTACCCGTTAGTGATCCACCGATGATCCGCTGATGATCCTGTCTAGCCAATTGGTAGCAATCATCATTAACATACTTGTAAATAGATATCTGGCCAATCTCCATGAATTATCTGATAAAACTAATATGTGTTACAGCCAATCAGTAGGTAGCACAGTGGCTACATGGTCTACAACATAGGTCAAGTGGAATGTACCATTTGTATATAAAGTGGAAATATTAGTAAAGTTTCAATAAACAATGCATGAAAAGATTGTTTATCGACTTCTTACTGCTCTTAATGGATTATTGGGGTCTGTGAAAATATCCAGCAATGAATCGGTGATCAGTTTTACATTAGATTCACCATGGAAAGCAAATAGACCCAAACCTCCCAGAGGTTGCAATCATGTGAAGTTAACTTATATCACAAGCTTCTCTACATTATGAACATCTGATTTCAAATCACTTATGTTTCAAAATAGACCATTTTTTTTATGACTCAAGGGCATTAACCTTGTGGTGAATAAAAGAATATTGCTTAACAGTCAAGGTTTCATAATTCAAGGGCAATTACTCTGTTGTTCATAAATAAATATTGCAAAACATTAAACATCTCCTCAAGTTTTGTGATGTGACTATTAATCCAGGTGATATTACCTTATATTCTGTGTATCATACTTTTTAAAGCAACTTGATCATATTGTGTTAATCAACACCAGCTGTAAAGCATGAATCAGGAAGGAAATTTAATAATAATTACGATATAATAAAATGATGACGTTTTATTTACGACCATTACTTAATTCCCATTTCTTAGAAATACTATAATATATTATCATAATAAACTTTGTAGTAATCACCAGAGAGAGGGGTAAAAAAATAAATGTGGAGAAAAAGTGATTATCAGGATCAGCATAAATTTGATGGGGTCAAAACACCCGGTGACTTTTTATCTGAAGGAATTTCCTGATATTATTTACATCATCAAAATATCTGTTTGGCAGCTAGCTGAGCCACTTTTAAGCAAGCATAAATCTATAAATTCATTTTACAGTGAATATTTCAATTCTTATGTAATAAATTTCATGACTTGTTTTTTTTCTATTAAATCTTTTTCTTTGAAAAAAAATGTGGTAATCATCATAAAATATTTTTTTAACAGGAAGTTAAAAATAAGCATTTGTTTTCAATTAGATTTAAATACATATATATAATTATGTAATATTTTCTCATCAATAGTAATTTCAACTTGTGACTTCAACATCCTCATTGACCCCTTGCAAGGTCACAAATTTAAAAGTTTTTGTACCAAAAAATCCAAAACCCCTACCCCTGATAGGTCAAAAACTATAAATATTCTTATACTCCATCAGACCCCTCTCCCTCAAGAAAGGTCACATATACCATTTGCACTCATGACATATTGACATACCATATCAGGCCCACCCAATTTCCCAAAAGTACACAATCTAAGACACAGATTAAAATCCACCTTTAAAAACATTTTATCATAAAATCAAACAAGTAATTTGATAATAAGGAAGTTAAAAGATTTGAACTAACTCCTAAAAATATCTCACTTTTTCAAATCGTAAGGAGTGTAAATTACAATTACACTTATAAATACATTTCACTTAATAATAACTTATTTGATTTGATTAAAACGCTTAAAGGTGAATTGAAGTTGAGCAATAACACAGTAAAATATCAGATAATCAAATCAATCAACTCATAACAATCCAACGCAATCTCTACATAGAACCATTATCTCCGATACCTAGTGAACATCATACGAATTTAGCACTCCTGTAAACTTAGGCATTCCTTGAGCTGTATCAATAAAGTTATTATTAAAAATACTATTACACTATTCAAGTATAACATCAATGTTATTATTCATTTATGAACTAACCTGAAATGCGAGAGATATAATTAAATATTAACATAATTATCAATGTTACCAACCTTAGTTAAACAAGGAATGCCATGATCATATTTAGTGAAATATATTTTGACCACAACCCAACTTTCCAGCAATCCACCCTGGTATTCATCAACTAACATTGTTTAATTAACTTTACAAAAACTTATCATATGATACATTATAGGATTCAAAGACCATTTGGTGAGGTTCACTGGTGTGTAAACACCTGATCTGAAGGAACACATTGAATAAAGCCCGAAAATGTAAAAACTGTGAATCCCTTTCCTAAATGTGCCGTTTGAATCATTAACAATTTTACTTAATATGTTTTTTTAACTAGTACAAAATACTTCAGGAGTTCCATTAATTTCTTATATCAAAAATTCTCTCAAAGTCTTTTAAGTCTCAGAGATTTTATTGCACCTGGGATTGAGATACAGCTACTTACTTACTATAAGATTCAAAGACAATTGTATGTCTACAACGTATCTGTATAAAAGATTCTAGTAAATACCTCAATAGCCTGATTAAATGGATTGTAAGAAAGAATGTTAGGGAGAATGCTCAAAAGTTGAGGAATGTTGAATTAATAATCCGGTTGACAAGCAGATTAATGGGTACCTTTTAGAACACCAGTCAATGTTTTATCATAATTAATGATTCCAGGTTCTGATTATTATGAACATTATGTGTTTAATATGTAACATATTGGAACACACTTTCAACAAGGAGTTTAAAGCAAATGCTTGACTGATGACAACCTTACAATACCCCTTAGTCTGTTACACTTTTGCAGAACTTCGTCATTATATGTAAACAAATTTAAATGTAGAATTTCTTACATCTTTCACAATGATTATGTCACTTTAATTCAGTGTGGTCAGCAGCTTGTGATCTCTGAGACTTAATTTTTTTTATATACTGATTTGGACCAATCCCCCAAGGACCTTGCTTGCCAACACTTGGGCAACCGAAACTCAAAACAATCAGTGGGTATGGTTTGCAATTGATTCTAGTACATCATCAGGTTATTTAAAGACTCTTTTACCTGGACATGTAAAGTTTCAACCAACCAAATTCACTTATGTTTGAGTTACATTTTGAGCCAATATTTAGTTAATCAAATGAGCATAACACAGAGGTTGCCAATCAGGCTTTACTTTATATTAGCACCTAAACCTGTGCCCCACAGCTCTGAAACACATTGTTCGATTAATTCAGTGCCAAAAATTTCCAAGCAGTGTTTTTTACAAATTCAGCCAATAATGATCATAAAATCAACATGGAGCAACATTAGATGAAAACTGAATACCAATCAATGATGGTATAAAACCACCAAAACACCATACCATTAAGCGAACCAGGTTAATCATAGAGAAACATAATAATAAGCTCAGAATGTGAAGAAGTTCTTTGATATGGTACCCTGGCACACAACAACAAAGCAACTTCATAAACATTACATAAACTCAGCTCTTCCCCTTTTACAGAAAACATGGTCACCTTCACCTCAACAAAGCACATCAGCACCTTTTCTGATTGCCTCAAAATCCCAGTAGCTTATAGAAACCAATTTGTTTCTGACAAGGTCTAAATGATTCACAATTTAAAATCATTTTGTAGTACAAATTTTTTCACAAGATAAGACAAGATCATAGTGTAATATAATTATTCGTTCATTCACCTCAGACTAATACTTCTTTGATACCGATGGTGAAATACAGCAACATTAGCTTTAGCCTAACTACCATGTAAATATATTAGCTGACTAAGAACATTCTCATGAATCAGTGTATAGTCAAGTCCCTAGACTATACTCTGATACAAGACCCCTTATATCGTTCGCAAATCTAACAAGAGGGCCATTGGCCCTTAAGCGCTCACCTGAGTTTGTTGCAATGTTGGCTTTGTTAGCAAGATTGTTGTAGTATGAACTCAAAATACTTATGTGGCCTAGATTTGAATTTTGTACTAAAATGTTTGTGAGTAGTAGGTAAAGTAGAGTTCCTGAAATACATACTTTGGTTTGACTGCTGATGGGTTTAGTACCGACTAGTTGTACTTGTGTAGAATCAAGCATTATTGAATTTGGAACTTTTTCCACATGACCCAGTTTCAAACTTGGCCCAGATTTCATAGAGATCATCATTCTGACCAAGTTTCATGAAGATTGGATCAAATTGATGACATCTAGAGTGTAAACAAGGTTTTTCTAAGATTTGACCTAGTGACCTGGTTTTTGACCCCACATGACCCAGTTTTGAACTTGGCCTAGAGTCCATAGAAAAATACAGTCTGACCAAGTTTCATGAAGATACAACCAAAATTGTGACCTCTGGTGTGAACAATAGCTTTTCTAAGATTTGACCTAGTGACCTAGTTTTTGACCCCACATGACCCAGTTTCAAACTTGGCCTAGATTTCATGGAGAACAACATTCTGACCAAGTTTCATGAAGATTTGATAAAATTGATGACATCTAGAGTATACAAAAGGATTTTTTAGATTTGACCTATTGACCTAGTTTTTGACCCCACATGACCCAGTTTCAAACTTGGTCTAGATTTCATGAAGAACAACATTCTGACCAAGTGTCTTGAAGATTGGATCAAAAGGGTGACCTCTAGGGTGTACACAAGGTTTTTATCAGATTTGACCTAGTGACCTAGTTTTTGACCCCGCATGACCCAGTTTCGAACTTGGCCAAGATTTCATGGAGAACAACATCCTGACCAAGTTTCATGAAGATTGGAACAAATTAGTGACATCTGGAGTGTACACAAGATTTTTCTAAGATTTGACCTAGTGACCTAGTTTTTGACCCCACATGACCCAGTTTCGAACTTGGTCTAGATTTCATGAAGAACAACATTCTGACCAAGTGTCTTGAAGATTGGATCAAAACGGTGACCTCTAGGGTGCACACAAGGTTTTTATCAGATTTGACCTAATGACCTAGTTTTTGACCCGGCATGACCCAGTTTCGAACTTGGCCTAGATTTCATGGAGAACAACATCCTGACAAAGTTTCATGAAGATTGGAACAAATTAGTGACATCTGGAGTGTACACAAGATTTTTCTAAGATTTGACCTAGTGACCTAGTTTTTGACCCTGCATGACCCAGTTTCGAACTTGGCCTAGATTTCATAGAGAAGAACATTCTGACCAAGTTTCATGAAGATTGGATAAAAAATGTGACCTCTAGGGTGCACACAAGGTTTTTATCAGATTTGACCTAGTGACCTAGTTTTTGACCCGGCATGACCCAGTTTCGAACTTGGCCTAGATTTCATGGAGAACAACATCCTGACCAAGTTTCATGAAGATTGGAACAAATTAGTGACATCTGGAGTGTACACAAGATTTTTCTAAGATTTGACCTAGTGACCTAGTTTTTGACCCCACATGACCCAGTTTCGAACTTGGTCTAGATTTCATAAAGAACAACATTCTGACCAAGTGTCTTGAAGATTGGATCAAAACGGTGACCTCTAGGGTGCACACAAGGTTTTTATCAGATTTGACCTAGTGACCTAGTTTTTGACCCGGCATGACCCAGTTTCGAACTTGGCCTAGATTTCATGGAGAACAACATCCTGACAAAGTTTCATGAAGATTGGAACAAATTAGTGACATCTGGAGTGTACACAAGATTTTTCTAAGATTTGACCTAGTGACCTAGTTTTTGACCCTGCATGACCCAGTTTCGAACTTGGCCTAGATTTCATAGAGAAGAACATTCTGACCAAGTTTCATGAAGATTGGATCAAAAATGTGACCTCTAGGGTGCACACAAGGTTTTTATCAGATTTGACCTAGTGACCTAGTTTTTGACCCGGCATGACCCAGTTTCGAACTTGGCCTAGATTTCATGGAGAACAACATCCTGACCAAGTTTCATGAAGATTGGAACAAATTAGTGACATCTGGAGTGTACACAAGATTTTTCTAAGATTTGACCTAGTGACCTAGTTTTTGACCCCACATGACCCAGTTTCGAACTTGGTCTAGATTTCATAGAGAAGAACATTCTGACCAAGTTTCATGAAGATTGGATCAAAACTGTGACCTCTACAGTGCTTACAAGTCAAAATGTTGACGACGTACGACGTACGACGGACGACGGACATTTTGCGATCACAATAGCTCACCTTGAGCACTTCGTGCTCAGGTGAGCTAAAAATAGCCCTATTTCGTCACTAGTGTATTCCCGCTATTGTCCAATCAGAACGTGCGTTACGACAGCCGCGGGAATATTTCTATAAACAAACACAATTGTGAACATGGATTGTGTAATTAGCGAACGGTGATTGACATTAAATGCTGAGTTGTTTGTTCAAACATATTGAATCGAATTCGGCGTATAAAAAGTATGAAGAATAAGAGAATAACCTGATATCGGTTCTCAAATGGAAATGTAGATCTACCGGTGATTCGAAAAATATTTATTGGAAATAAAATTTTAAAAAAACGGCGAGTCGAGTGGAGTGCTGACGTTAAAGGTAAATTCTGTTTTTGTATGACGAACTACCGCTAGTTTCAATTCAAATAACTAGTTATGTTGTGCAATGAAAGTAAAATCTTCTTTTGATCATCAATGCAAAAATATCACAATATTTTTTTTTATACATCGATTTAATAGTCGGAAATAAAATTCAAACTCTGTCGGTTCATATTCTGTATGTAACGTCGATTTTGATTGGACGATTGACGAGGGATCTTTGGAAAACACCCGTGAAGGAATATATTCAATTGCCTTATAAGGAAATGAACGAAATGGATTTGATTGGTTGAGACGTTCGTTCACCACGCTGAGATTGGTTAGTTTTATACCAGAGTGTATTACGGAGGAAAAACACGCTGGTTAAACGAGAATGACTAAGAACTAAACCTTATCTAATCTGTTTTGATATTGTTTAAGCATTGGTGTCTGTTCAAAGTGTTAGAAGGTTGGATGTTATGATCTAACAATGATCTCGACATTTATAACCTTAGTGGAAGACCCCATGACCTGATCCATACAAATACATACTCTGGTTAAACACCAAATATATAAACTTCACAATGTATTAGAGTTGGTAAAGATGCTGACAATGATCTTGGCATTATAAATATAACCTGTGCTAAAGACCCCATGACCTGATCCATACGAATACATACTCGGTAAAACGTGAAATATAACTTCACAATGTATTAGAGTTGGTAAAGATGCTGACAATGATCTTGGCATTATAAATATAACCTGTGCTGAAGACCCCATGACCTGATCCATACAAATTCTTATAAAACAAGAGCAATAACTTAATTCAGTCAAACAAAATTGCCAAAGGTGTAGAAATTAATTTACTCTCCAATAAACCCTTTTAATTCTTATCAGAAACAACAAAGTCCAGGTGTAAAATTGCCAAAGCAAAACTGTTTCTGCAATTAATAGAAATTACAATGAAGCATTATAAAGTAATTAAAGTAAGTGACAGCGAAATGGGTCATTATGATGTATAAAGGTTAAGATCCTGATTGATTGAACTTGAAAGCAGAGAATTAATAAAATTCAAGATTAATATTTCCGCCCAGGCATCAGAGCGACACAATAACATCGGTCACAATCAGATGATCACAATTCTGGTGCCACAAATAACTGAATGTTACCATAAAAGCTGTTGTTCTTGATCAGTGATCACAATTCTAAATTCACAAATAACTGAATGTTACCATAATAGATGTCGTTCTTGATCAGTCAAACGCTTTCATTGATTGTTTTACTCACTCTAGATGTCAGAAAGTCAGAATATCAGACAATATCAAACAATATGCTAAGATTGGTAAGAGTCTTCTTACAGACACTTTAAGCTACTTGATTCCTACATGATTCCTACTTGATTCCTACTTGATTCCTAGTGTCCCTACTACAATATCAAAGATTCTAACTACTACCAGCCTATGATGTAACTCCAGACTAAGTCTTGTCATATTTCTTGTTAATGTAACCCTATCACCTGTCCACTTGAGATGCAAAAAGAAATAAGTATCTGACTGAACTCTAAATATAGAAATCAAACACTAAAGACATCAGCAGTTTAGTATCATAACACAATATTACTCAGTAAAACATCTGCAAACAATTATAGATATACATGATTGATAACTATTTTCGTATTTTTTTTTTCAAATTTTGCAGCATCATCGAAACTTCAATTCAATACAATTAAAACTTTATTTTAAGTCAGATTTCATTTACAACAATATAACATTAGCTATGTATCACTTCCTGAAGGCTCTTAACGGACAACCTTGTCTGTTTGTCAGTTTTTACATTTCATGAAGTTTTGATATTGTTTGAAAAACAACACATAAACAACATAATTAAAGCCTCCTTGTCAACATCTAACTGTAAGAAAACGTCAACAACTGTGAGTTTTTTCTCTAGTTGCCAATCAGTAATCAAAAACTCATAAAACAGACAAATTTTCCATTGTTACCTAATTAGCAAGAGCTCGTTAAAAACGTGTTTGATGATGTTAGAGAGTAAGAGGAGAGGTTACATGCTACATGCCATGTACCAATCAACTAACTATCAATTGTATGATTTCTTATCAATTATTCAACATAAGCCTTATGAAGTTCCCAAAATAATACCACAAAGTTTAATAATGAAATGTGAAAAATATGAACATTTGAAATATTCATGTTTCTATTAAAAATATACATTTCTTTTGAAGGAATGAGATGGAAGGTCCAATCAACTATCAACACTCTGTCCGATTGTAGGATAAAATATCAATTATTCAAAACACACTACATAATTTTTATGAAGTTCTGTCAATTTTAATTAGACTTGCATTAAATTAATAACATCACAGAGTTAATGACATTTGAAAAATATGAACATTAAAAATATTCATGTTTTTATTTAAAACAAGTCAGTAAAATATGCAAATTGCACCATGCTGTAGAAGCCAGGGCATAAAATATTTTGCATGTGCTCAGTATCCCTTAATTGACCCCTATCCGCATGCCAAATTTCATCAATCTAGCTTGGAAACTATTTGAGTTGGTTGACCAAATAATATTGGAAATTGAACAGCTGATAACACCATTTTGTAGCTGTCAAGATTTGTATTAAGTAATGAAAAAAATTCAGAATTTAAACCTTAACTTAATTTTAAGATTTCTGTATGTGCTTTGATGAGTACCCTCAGGTGCCTAGCTGTAAATAACTAAAGCACCTGTCGATTATACCTAATACCAATTAACTCACGGGATCACTCTATTAATTAAACAAATTTTAACCATAAATTAATTTTAAACAATTTAAGCCTTTCTTATAACATAAGCCAAACCTAAATCTCTACAGCAGACAACCTGACAGTTTTCAAAATTTTCTTAAAATAATATTTTATTTTTTCATGATCATGTTTTTTACAATTTTAAATTTATAAACAAGCTGAGTCGCCATTCTAAATTTGAGCAGCTTATTTTAGACGTTTATAATTAACCACATTAAACCCCACTAAGGAGAACCATATGTTATAATTTGTTATAATTAAGTAATTAATTATAAGGAACTTGAAAGTAATTAGCAGACATGCCCCACCTTAGCTATATTATAATCACCTTGCTATATATTTACCATCTATGTTTGTTAGATCTTTATACTCTCATTTATCAGGTAAACAACCAGCAATTTCCTACAAGACTTGTTCCTTAAATAAATATCTTTTAGTATACCCTCCTACATCATGAGGTTCAATAACCAGCTATATCACACAAGACTTCTTCCTAATTATTAATGATAAATATTGCTGTTGAGGGAGAATTTCAACATTGATTTTTTATAATTTCTAAAAAATAACAAGACTGCATGCAGTAAACTCTTATGCCCCAGTGGAAGCCTTGTCCATAACAAAAAGCTAAGGAAGTCAAGGGCTATAATCCTGCTGTAAAGTTTGATAGTGTTACATGGCTTTGATAAGGTGTTTATGACGGTAACAAGTATGCCAAGTTTGAAAGCAATGCATTGATGGACTTCAAAAATATTTGAGTTTCAATATTCAATGGACAAACAAACAAACCCACGGACAGGACAATCACTATATGCCTCACACACCAGTAGATACTGGGGCATAAATACCCCTACATTATTTCTCAAAAAGAAAAGTCCCTGATCAAATCATCCTTAAATCATCCTTATGACACAAAGCAACAAAAGCAACAAAAAAGTCACTGACTCAGCAACATTCCATTAAACCATTTAACACCAGAAAGGCAATTAAGACAAATTATGAAGCACTTCTAGCCTAGTCAGCAACTTTACAACATCTTAGAAAATATAGCACAAGCATTTAAAGATTACAGATGGTACATTATTGGCAATCAACATGAAAAGTAAGCAACAGATGAATTCATTGAAAAAAAGGATTCAAACATGATTGGAACATTGATTAATGTTATTGCCATCTTTCATATTGCTGGCTTAGAATGAGAAGGTCGTAACTACTACTTACGACCTTATAAGACTCATACATATTTGAAATCTCCAGAACCAGGTGCTTCTAATGAGCCTATTTTTATGAAAATCTGAACTTGTCATGTTGACCAAAATGAAGCTATAAAAGCTTGTTTTACCATAAGTAAAGAGTAAATTGCAGACAGTTTTTTCTTGTTTTCTCAATATATCGATTTTGTACTTATGACCTTCTTGTTTTTAAGCCAGCGATATGTTTTTTCTGTAATATGACAGTTAGCAGGTCATTGCACTTATTCATGTAACGTGACACACTACTGGCAATACACCACAATACTGACTGCCAAGATTATAACATCATTCAACAACTAATTACTAACAAACAAACTAAGTATTATACAGTTCTCATTTCATCATTATTATGAAGTGTCAATAACTCTTAAAATATATATCAGAGTCATTTATAATACATCATTTACTGTAGGGACGACCATATCAGCGTCATTTAGCAACATTTTTGGAGTTGTTTGTATACAGTTTTTTAATATATATACAACCACTGCTCGATACAGCTGAACATTTTATCATGATAAGAAATAGGCAACACATAATATATTGATCCTAATAATTTGAAGCCTCAAGCTGATTTGGACAATCAATCTTATTCCTATTTATGTGTTATAACTTGCCCCTTTCATGCCCTGCTGCTTCTGTCAAGTCAGCTGCCTTCTCTTTAGAATTTGTTCTTACCTTTTTATAACAAAGCTTGTTCCAAATCAGGTTTTTTTTCTCCTTATATAACAGGCCTGTATAAGGCCCCAAGGCACCTTCCCAATTGGAAATTTCTTCAAAAGCATGCAGTTTTCCAAGAAAATCCCAAGTTAGCCCTACATTTTTGTTTCCCAAAACAGGCAATACACCGATATTTTCCCCAAATTTTAGAGGCTAAGATCCCTTCCCAAAATGAACAGAAAAATCCCTGCATAAAGTGACTGCACAAATTGTGTCAAAAAGCAAATATCACAATCATGTCCCAATTATTTTATCAATTACAAATATTACAACCACATGTCTTATATTGTGTACAATTCACTGATGGGATGCCGTTAATACAATACTTAAGTATTTTACAATGTGATTATACTTATATCAAACAATCTAAAAGATTACGACAAAATCAAGTCTTATGTGTTTAGACCCCATTGATGTGTAAATAAGATTTGGGAGAACAAAAAGTTCAATCAACCCAAAGAAAATTACAGGAATTTTGTACCTTTGGCGCAACATTGTGGCAACAAGGTAGCAACAAGGTTGTATATATAAGGCTCTATATATGCTATAAAGTAATTCAGATACAACTTTTTTGCGCCAAAGGTAAGAGATCCTTAGAGTACAATAAGTTCTATCAACCAAAAGCTAATCATAGAACCTATAAACATAATAACAAAACACTGTGTGGTGTTACCATTTAGCCAGAAGTCTATTTAACAGTACCAATAAACAATGCTAATAACCGTATTTTCATTGCATACCAAATGTACAGGTATTCTTTCAACCTAGTGATGGTTTAATGTGGCATTAATGACCTCTCCTAGACATTCCTTCATACTTAACATATATGTTCTAGTAAGTACATACTGATATTTAGCCAATTATGATTGACAAATTAGAACAAAGTTTGCTCAATCAATGACCTATCTGCGAACAATTCCAAATTGCCAACCCCTCTCACTACTACCAGTTGAGAACAATAATTAAGGGAGTAAGTGTAACCACATGACACAATCAGTAGTATATACAAGGCATTGACAAATGATAACAACTTCATTCCTAATATTTAAGTTCAGAAATAAATAACATTTACAAACCAATATATCAAAATATTGTACAGCCATCATGCCTTTCATTTAGACCAACAAGGGGCTTAGGCCTCTTCCACCTTTAGGCAGCACCATTGACCCAAGGCCAACGGCTTTGGCTCTTCAATCCCAAAAGATAATTTAAATCCTGCCACCTAGGGTATAACAAATGTACCAGTAAAGATGTCTATCATGTACCATCATAGATGACAATGATTAAACATTAACAAGGAGACCTTACCTGATTCTTGTTCATGTACATCAATAGACATACCGTATAGTTTTATATACACACCAACATGAGTATCTCACACAACACACTCAAACATTTCTTACCTGAAAATATAAAACAACAATATTTAATACAAATATCTAAGGAAACCGTTTTTCAATCAAGCCAACATGGAAAAGTATAAGTCTAAACAAGACCCCATGATCCCCTAGCTCCCCACACAAATTAGAGAAGTCCATTATGGCTAAACCCAGAACTTCCCCATACAGACTCACCAATAAGCAACAATGTATTCTCTTCCATTGTAATAACTGGTCAAAGGTACTTTTTTCATCTAAAACAATAAAATCTGTTGAAATAATGTTGTTTTCCTATTGCTGTGTATATTCCCCCTGGTTGCTTTTTATGAGGTATTTTTTATGGCTGTTTAAATAGTAAAATAGTTGTGTTGTTGATACAAGGTTGTGGAGCTTGAACAAGTTCACAAGTTCAATTAGACATTATCATTGTTTCACCTAGATCTATTGGGTGATGTGCCGGGTATACTGGGTATAAATGTAGATTCTTATCAATTTTATGGCTCATCAAGAAAATGGTTTCAAACCTTGAAAAGTACATTTCAATAAAATGAATATAGAACTCCCTGTTTGAAATGACCACACATATCTCAGACAATAATAATTAAACAACAGGTATTGCCATTCAAAGTAATTAAACTGTTAGTAAACAACAGGTATAACTATTAAAGGAAACCCTCCTGAATGTCCAAATGTGCTTTACAACTAAAATATTGTTTATACTATCCATACTGATACTGACCAGCAGGCTTGCTGACAGAATGGCAACAAAGTAAATTGAAATTCCTAAATGGAACTCAGTTGTAAGTCAGTTTTAGAACTATCATGAATTGCAGTCAGCACAATTGGGAAAACTGAAACTGCACCCAGTAATTAACATGCCTTGGAATGCCATGCATTGTAATTCATTATGAAAACATGATTCAAACACATAATATGATTGTAACATTTGGTGCAGCCAATAATTCATTTATCACAATCCCAATTTTGTAACAAAAAGTCTTGAAGAACTTACAGGTGTCAGAATATGAAATATTATGTGTTTCCACTGTAGAACAATTCATAACCTCATTATTGAGGATGAAGCACTTGTAGAATAGGAAGTGAGTTAAAAGCAATTGGATGTAGGAACTTCCATTTGTAGGAACTTCTATTTCTCAAGAAGAAACTTTCAAAATCGAAGATACCAATATTTTCAAACATGCTTTATAGGGCAATGAACATTAGTATTATTATATTGTAATCTGACTGAATGTCGTTGAAGAAGCAAAGGTCCTAGGAAAAAGACAATTACATGGACTGCACTTACTAAATGTTTTATCCATAAAGCACATAATTATATTAACGTCTTGTTAGTGTTTTAGTCAGCTATCAGTGTCCAACAATGATTGTCAACTACTAATTATAACAGCTATCATTGTTAGTTCACTTGGACATTTGAGTTGAAGCAATTAGGAACCCATAAGATGACACTCATAATAGCTATCTTCGCCTATCTAAGGTCAACATAACAGTTCCATTGTACCTTTGCATCAAGTGTAAACAAGGCCAACATGCAACATGAATACTTCAGCCAATCTCATCAAAATCAGATCCTAACATTTCCTTAATTTCTTTACTGCTGTCCTATATCAGTGTAAACTAGTGGAGCTAATATGAGTCTGATTTAAATGAGATTGATCATCAGCCAACATGTCATTCCATTGAACATTTGCATGTACTACTGTAAGGTACTTTAAATATCTTTGTTTTCCAGAGGCAAATTTTGATATTGTCAAGAATGCCTTTTGCAGAAAACAGACACATATGTTTCTGTACAGTTAATGAATGCATTTCTATAAGTATTGTTCCTATGAACGTGTCAGACAATAATGGAAAATTGACAAACCTCCCGTATTTAATCATAATTCTATGAACTACCAATTACCCTTAGGCTAAAAGGCTTAGAAAACATGGCGTTACTTACATAAACACTTGGAAAACAAATGTTAACAACACTTTTATGACACAAAAAATACACTTTCTCTTAAAAAGTGTTAATATAAACAGACATTTATGACTTTTTGCCAAATCTTGGCGTTAACAACGGATATAAAGTCTGTACTCCACTGAGCATCTTTACCAATGTGAACATGTAGAGTATCAGTTAATTATAAACACAACAATAAATACACTTTTTTAAGTCTTCTCATTTTTGAGCATTTAAACTTCAAAACATTTTAACAGATTTTTTTTTTTTTTTTTTTTAGAAAGAGTAGCTTTTTATAATGGCTGCGTTTTTTCAACAAAAGCACAGCTATTCATTAAAACTATGCTTTAAGGGTGCTAATACCTGACAGGCTTAAGCAGAATTCATTCAGCGCAACATTATTCACTATTAGCTTAATTCACAACAACATCTTGGCCAATATAATAAGGTGTTACAGTCAGTGGAAATAACACTTCATAATGTTTAAATGTCGATGGTGCAGACGTCCAACGGGCAACGGATATAACAATTCATATTATTCAACAAATATTGATGGTGCAATACTGCACAATAGATTTCCCCGTTGAATTTAACAATATTATGGCATGCATTGAATTTCCTTGCTGATTCAATGAGTTGGACAATGGAAAGCAACAATATGATCAATCAACTATTCTAATGCTCGAAGCTACTCAGACACCAGGGTGCACCGTGGTGTAAATATAATGTGCAATCTTGTTATTTTTAAACCCTTAGGTCAAGCTAAAAGTTTCACATATTGGACACATTTGTTAGCCTTAATGTTATGACGGCAACAAATCCCAAGGTTTCATTTAATACGATGGTGAAAACATTTCTTCGAAAAATACAAGCTCAAAATTTATCTACGGAATACCTGAATGAGGAAAGGTTATTGTTACTTATGTTTAATTTAGTCTGAATCATGAGCTCCAAAGAGCCTTCACGCTTGTGTTGTGGGTGACAATCACCTGGTTTCAGTTGAACTAAATAGGGGGCATTACAAATATAACTTAGTCTATTCATAATCTGAATAATGAAGTTCTAAGGTGTCTGAGCCATACAGTAAAATATCAAAAAATTGCTATATATAATTATGTCTTCTATTACACAACAATTGATTCTTATATAGAAAATAATTCACGTGGGATTGAAGAACATAATAAAGTATATCAGTTTCTATTTGTAGACAATTTCAACAAATGTGAAGAATAGCAAAACGTCACAAACAAGACGAATGTTCATTTGAATACCAGAAGTTATGGTTTGGTAGAAATGTGTTTTAGGATTTCGCAATGATGTGTTTATTATATCAAAACATCTGCACCAGTTTATTGGTTGTCTGATAAATTAAGATTTTTTTTATTATTTCTAGAAATTTGTCTCCGGTTAATTTGTCTCTACAAGAATAAGCCAGAACTAATTGCCCAGCTGCAGTATTTACTAAGTATAGACCACTTCATTCAATTATCACCTGCATTTATTCAACTTTATTGGTTTATTCAAATTTATTCCATAAAAATAATTACATTGCCGTTGTTAATAATGCATTTCCTAAAATAATAGACAATTACATTGGTAATTGCACATATTAACATATTGATTTCTGGAAACAAATTTAGAAAATAATGATTTATTTCAGTGTCAAAGGAGTACCACATACAAAGATTTAATATTTTTTACAATCACTCTTATTGACTGACAATTTGTGAAACAGAGTTTCTTCCCTTGATCTAAAGGGAAATTAAGTCTTATTACAGAGTTCACTGCCCTGATTTCAAGGGAAATTACTCAAATAACAAAGTTTAAGACCCTGATTTCAAGGGAAATTACTCTAATAAGAGAGTTCAAGATCCTGATTTCAAGGGAAGTAACTCAAATCACAGAGTTGAAGACCCTGATTTCCAGTGCATAAATTAAGCCAAACAGACTGTATAAGCACTTTATGACCTGGCCATTACCCTTAACAGTACATGGGTACTTTTATAATGATAAATTCTGCCATTGTGAACAGTCTGATCATAACAAGAGAAAAAGTCAATTAAGGATAAAAAGGAATAAAAATAGAATAAATCAATCCCAAGTCAGTCAATGGCTGAGAGAAATGGAGATTAAAAACTGCAGCAAAACAAAGAATTCCATAAAAATCCTGGAATTTCATTACTAAAGAACGGAACTAAGTCAAATCTAGTTTCCTGTGTCAAAGACCTGCCCTGCAACTGTTCTAGAAATGTCTGAATTATGCAAATATTTGTGCTATATTGTTAAGATTGTTTCCTGGTAATCGTCTGTATCGCTGAGCTGAGAAGTTGAAATAATCTAAGAAAGAATATGATCGTCTTTGTTTATTTTAAAATTCTTTCTATATTGATATACTTAATTTAAATAATTACAATTGTCTACTTCAAAGTACTTTTACATTTATCACTACCAGACAAATGCAGCATGACTTATGATTTCTCAAAGCAAACAATTTTGAAGTTCTTAACACAGCAGTATTTAATGGTCATCGACAGATGGCCAGTTCAACAGGTTTTTTTTCTCTATTTTTTAATTATTAACAACTCAAGATGAGCTTTTTTAAAAGGCTTGTGGTTGCTAAATTCTCTTCTAATATTTCAATGATTTTTTTTGCACATGATTATAATTTACATGGAAAATGAACAGTAATTTCAATAAATCCATAAAAATCATGCAGCCAAAGAAATATAATGCCAATAGATAAATTGTTCCTGACTTTTTATTAAGTCCCCATATATAGTCCAAGAGATATATGATTGTTATGGCAATATTTATATTAAGTCCTGATTCTAACAAAATGGTGATATAAATGACAAAACATTTGTTTGACCTTTAGGATCATGCTCCACAATAAATGATCCCTCCATCATTATCCTACCAATATATATCATTTGTCAAATAAAAGAGCAAGTCAAAAGTATGATATGATTTATGATGACACTGAAAGATTGGATCCAGACTTCAGACTATTGCTTCAAAATTGACAATTCTCTCCCATTCCATTCCAAAACTTGTCTACAAGCCAGAGGTTAAAAGGTCAAAAAATGACATCAACATGCAATCAGTAAATCCAGGAATAATATTGGCTAATAAAGATTGAGATCAAAATCTTTTATGACAAATTCTACTTTAATAGACTTCTCTATAAATTGAAGCTAGGCATATATGAGCAATTTAGATCAATTGATTCAAACCAACAATTTATGCCTATTTGTATGTAGACCTAAGTATTGCCATGAAGATATTGCCATGGAGATATGATACAAGGTTCAACCATATTGTGAAAGATGTTTTGCAAAAGTAAACGATTTTATTTGGCCAATCAAGTAACTGGAAATCTCATCAAATGGAACCCAAGCTGACAGCTTTCCCAAAATCTCCCACAGCAAGCTGAATGTATGTGAAACAGTTTGAAACAAACCAGAAACTGGAAATAATTATTATACTTTAACTTTGTTACAGAGTATTTTTAATGTCCATTTGCTGACCACCATGGTGTAAGAAGCATGGACTACCTCATTACATGAACAACAGCAACACAAGCATCAAACATCACGTTCCAAGAAATTCAGGCAGCACTCAAACATTTACCATCACTAAGTCCTAGACAAGTTTACATGTTGCCTGTAAGTGTATTTACTTACAACAGAGACTCCAGGTTACAATGTTTGATTTTGTGCTAAAGGTTTGGGCAAAGAGGAGCATGCCATGCAACAGCACCGTTATGGGAACCCAATGTGATTTGAGCTCTGAATGCAGGCAAATACTTTCAATTCAGCCAATGGTCAAATATGACTGACTGCCGTCTGCTTTCCCTTTTATACACAGGACTGTGATGGATACAGGATGCACTTACATTTATCCTCATATACAGATGATGCTTTGCCATTTAAATTGGTTCATGCCAAGCCTTGAGATCATTGCCTTTTCTCATTCACACTCTTACTGACTGCTTACTGACTTGTTATTGCCTGATATGGTATATGATGGCTTGTTGTTGAATGGTATTGGAACATTAATGTAACAAGTGTGTGTCATGCATACACAATTAATGCTTGAACATTTTGTCATAAATCAGACGGCTAGCTTATTGAAATGGCTCACTGCCAAACAATTGTCTTTGACCAGTCAAATAATACATTATATGTCTGAATGAAAAAAAAGAAAAAAATCTGAGTGAACAAATTGCTGTCTGTTTAACATGATAAACTTGTTCTCTTGGACAGGAGGGATTGACCTCGAGAGCCATCCATTGGATACACTCAGCAATATCTTCGATATGCTCACAGATACGCTGGTCGATCCTCTCAATAAACTCACCGATCACCTCTCATACTTCACTACTGTAATTCAGACTGACAGGTAACAATTGACTGTCTAGTCAGGGTAATTCTTATGAAAATCAAAGTTGGTCAACCAGCCACTAATATGATGTGTTAGAGACAACTGAATCATTCTAGTCCAGTGAATCTTGAACCAAGAGCAGTCCAAGTAACTGTATCGTTAAAAACGAAAAAAAATATAAGAAAAATATAAATTTTCAACAATATTTTTTTTCATTTATTTTTCGTTTTCAGTGATACAGTTTCCTGTGAGAGGACTTTGCATGAACTAAATTCTGTTTGTAATGTAGCAAAATACTTCTCAGCAGAATCTGTGAGAAAAGATAACTTTGAGAACCCGGAATCAGTGACTTTAATTTTGAGTTTGAAACAATAATCCATTAGTCTTCGAGCATTAAGGGAAACTTTATTACAAAAACAAATTGTTCCTTTAACGGCTACAGTTTCCAGATGCTTCTTATGGATACTTCTTCATGATCCAGAAATCAATGTGTATGATGCCATTTCGATAAATTTGAAGCATTTAAATTCATGGAAAATAGAAAACTTTACAAAATCTATTCAAACGTGAATTTAAATGGCATATTTCCTTGGGTCTATCATGATCTATTGTGCTTTTCAAAGTTTTCAATAATACATCATATTTCGTGTGTAGATTTATGGCTTATAAATGTATGTATGATTTCCCTGCTATTGTCAAGTTGGAGGTTGGATTGATATTGATGATCCGTTCTTGAAATGGATCATCTATTTCTGATCCTTCTTGTTGTGATAAATGTGAACTTTGTCCTTATATGGTATTGTCAGTGATAAATGTTGTTTACAAAGTCTTAATGGATGGTCTATGTTGGGACTATCAATATATTCAACAATTATAATTCAATTATCACCGATCACAATGTTAATTGTTCGAATGTCTAAAGATGTGTTGAATGGCTCCATTAAGTGAGTTAAAACAAAGGTACTTTTAAAATCCATGAAAGCCCTTTGACATAAAGCATTAGTACCTTTCACATCTAGTGACGTCCATTAGCAATCAAATATGCCAAGTATGTAAATTTACAAGAAAATCTAATTTATACAAGAATGGCTTTCATTTATTGGGGTTGACCATTTAGCCTCAGGTCAGTCAGTAAATCATGTGGGTGAGATTTCTAGACTGTTTTGAACAATGCTTAGGAAATGATGTATATAGAATGCAAATATTTCTATAGAATGTAAATATTTCTATAGAATGCAAATATAGAACTCTACAAGTAAGTAGCAAGAAGGAAGGGAATGTCCTAGGTGTAACATGAACGAAAGTAGAATCTAATGATAATGGAAGGCGCTTGATGTCTAGCAACTACATCCATGTATTCACAAACATCACTATGTCTAAGATTGATACTTCAGATTATTTTTATCATGAAGAAAACTTTGAAAAGGTGAGCCTGCATGTACCACTTTGTAACAGAAATGCACCAATCAAATACACACAGCACACAACAGCTCTGAACTTCTGATAGCAATTATCACTGAAGTAACAAAAAAATCCTTATTCCCTGATAAAAAAACCCTCAAAAACAAATTGTAGAAAAAAAACCAAATGCAATTATAACACAAAACCAATTTCCTGTTCATTCAGGGAAGAAAATTTTTTTCAATAGAGAAAAAAAGTCTTAATACAAACATGATCCAACTACCTTAAACTTTAATCATAAAACACAGTGTAAGGTATAATACTCCCTTAAAACAAAATCATGTGATGTTGTACAGTGGAGAGGTATAAAAAATATTATCTTGTAAATAAAGAAGGAAGCATATAAACATTAAAAGAGTTTTTTTTCAAGAATTAGATATTTCATGTTTAATGAATTGAAAGTAGTTTGGCAATCACAGAAAGGCGCCCAGCTTTGTTATTTCTCCAGAAACGTTAATTAAGCTTCACTTTGCAAGAAACTTAACACTTATTATTCTAATTTAATAACAGCTTGGTCTATAGTTGTTCTCACTGAAGCAATGAATAAAGTCCGTCATAATTCTACCTGAAGGCAAATAAACTCTAAATAATGTTAACTTGAAATATGAAATAAAAGCATCATAGAATGCTCCTTTCATTGCCCGTTTTATTTGAGTTATATTGCAATGTAATCAGCAATGTAATAGAACCATAAAACAGTGAGTGATTTGTCTGGTACCTTTCGAAAAGGTGAATTTCTTACTAGTGAGGCCAAGGTCATATCTTGGTTATAGACAACCTCCCTACCCCTCAATGTACTATACCCTGTCACAAGTCAACAAGACTTAGTGCTTCTCATAGTTCTATCACGCTCCAATTGTAAAGCTAAATAAGAATGAGCATACTATTAAGGATATTGTGGCAATCAAAACATTGAAACTCTGAGAAAATGTGATGTTGCACACACAGGCCAATTATGATAACGGCTTAAATTACCTGAAATACTTAAAAGAAGTTTTCAAGCTCTAATTAACAGCAATAAAAATTGAAAGCAGTAAAAATGAAATTGACAGACATGGAATTGATAAAGTTGGAATCAACATCAACTAATTGGGCAATGACCTGTAGTTCAATAACATTTGTAGATGCTTAACACAGCCAGTTACAAATAACAAGATTGGATTTTCCAAGTTTTCATTAATGATGTTGTTTAAACTGGGGCAATGTATTGAAATAAAACAACTTAATGCAGAAACCGTGTACAACAAAGATGCTTGGTGTAAGCAATAACACTTGTAATGTTGATAGCATCTTTGAACACGTTCTGCAGCTTTGTTTAACATGTGATGCACCATTTCACACACCATTCCAGAGTGTTGTTCAACATGAACCATTCTATTTGGTAGGGAAACAATACAACCAAAACCAAAATATTTTAACATACACATTCATTAAAGGCAGATATACAATGCTGAAAATGCAAGGTCATTGCAAAATCATATTTTCTTCAATCATTTTTTTCATTTTTTTTCTTTTTTGCTGCTTTAACTTTAAAACCAAAACATCTTAACATACAAGTTCATTAATGGCAGACAATGCTTGCATAGTCAATCATATTATTCCTATTTCTTCATTTTCATTTTTTTCATTTTTTTTGGTGCTTTTACTTTAAAATTTCTTTCAATATGTTCCTTACAGGGATGGGTCGAGTACTGAAGCTCAGTACTCGAGTAATACTCGAGTATTTGAAATTTAGTACTTACTCAAGTGAGTACTGAGTACTATTTTTAGTCCAATACTCGAGTAGTACTCGAGTACTACAGACAGTACTCATGAGTACAGGATGAGTACTTTTGAGTACAGCAATGTAAACATTTATTGTAAACTTGAAGGTACACACCACATTGTAATCCTATAATTTAGAATACAATATAAATTGTAATATTATTACAGTACACAGTACACATACCGGTAGTGACAGAAATAAATAAAGCTATGTCCGAGGTTACTTCCTCATAATTATGTCATTTGAAACGGGTACATCATATTCTCAAATTTGACAAAGCACTTTCGTCTTACTTCTCCAACAGCACCACTTAGCAAAAAAAGTGCTTGTAAAGATACTTAAGATATAATAAAAAGGTACCTGTATTAAACAGTTTGATGCGTATTTTGCATTTTAGTCTCATATGATATAAAGAATCTATCACTGTTGTCAATTGATAAATTTATATTAAACTTGTTCGGCAAATATTATTAAGCTCGCTTAATAAAATTTTCAAAACTTGTTTAATATAAATTAATATCAACTGACAACTTGTTATGATCCTCTATATCTATGTAATAAAGCAGGCTTTTGATTTTGGTTGGCTGTAATTTAATGAATGCATCTAGTGACTGTGCTTTATTATTATATATTTTTTTATGGACAGGTGAAAGACAAGTAAATATTATTTTGATTCTAACATAGCCAATATTCTGCATTTAGCAATATTTGTATATATACAGGGTGATTCATAATATCTGATACACTTTCAACGAAATGCTATCAGAAAGCGCTTGATGCCTTCCGATATTTTTATATACCGATGGAAAGCTAACATTTCAAAGTTTTATTCAAAATATGGCATGATATGTTTATATAAATATCAATGCACCCAGATATTTCACCAGGAGAATCAATTTTGAACAATAATCTCCTTTGTTTATAAATGTTCTATTCCAAATTTTATACCAATAATTGATGAGTCAAAAATAGTACTAAGATTTACAATTAATTGCTATATTAAATGGTTTAAGAGAAAACAATATATGTAAACACCCTTAGGCTATTTAACTTGATCAATTATACCCTTTCTATATTGTACCCCCAATAATTGAGAATGTAATAACAATAGGTCACCTATTAGGTGTGAAAAACTGTTTATTCAACAGCAATATTGACACTTTATCTCACTTGATAATATAGAACACAAAATGATCATAATGAATGTTGTTAGATATACCTTCATTGAAAAAAAAATCATGAGTACTGACATGAATACTCATGAGTACTGAGTATTTTAGGTATGGTACTCGAGTAAGTACGAGTACAAGTACTGATTTTTTCAGCAGAGTACTGAGTACAAGCGAGTACTGGAAAATCAGTACTTGTACTCATAATACTCGAGTACAAGTACGAGTACCCCATCCCTGGTTCCTTATGCAGTGAAACATGGCTATTGTTGGAACATTGCTGGCAGTTTATGTATGGTTGATGCACACACACATACACACATATAACCATTTCATCATATTTATGATAATAACAAGTATATATTAAATCCCCATTTAGGCGGTG